>RJWH01008705.1:0-28261 GCA_004363575.1 Solenodon paradoxus
GGTATGTTTATCGCTGTTGCCTTCACTTCATCCTTAGTATTTGTATACCTGTGTCTTCAGATTTTCCCCTGGGTGTTTGATTGGATTCATCATTTTGCATATATTTCTGTGTCTTTGCTTTGTTTGGCATTTTGTTTATGTGTCTGTATATTAGTTTTATTTGTAGTGATTACCTTGAGTGGGGTACCAATTTGCATCAAATAAGCCTGGATCTTGCTTTGATCACTGGAATTTCTTGAGTTTTGTGTTATCAACACTGGTTGGATATGTTGAAGCTCTTATGCAGACTCTCTGCTGGGGGCTGAGAGTTCAGTCTATGATTTAGAAATTTGTATAGGGAATGCAGAGCCTTAATCCAGTAACCCAGATCTGAAGCATAATGGACACTTTGCTTTTGATCCACTATCAGCAATCAGACTGTAGTATTGCCTCCACCCACAGGGTAGCACTACTAAGTAGCATTGAGTTTCTCCAGTTGGGAAACAGTTTTCTTCCTGTAAGCCTGGGGTGGGATGTCAAGTGGATAGTTCCTGTGACTCCAGGGCAATATGTTGGTGGAATGTGAGTGGGGATTCCCCTAGCTGTCCTCTGGTTATGGTGGTGCCCAGTGTAATTTTCTCACCAGCCCTCCCATTCAAACAACTAGTGCAGTGGTTCTCCCTTCTCCCAGCACCATGATCCTCTGTCCAAGCTCTGTGTCCTGATCCCCCTTGGCAGGATCACTGCTGATTTCCTGATTCTTGGGAGGTCCAGTTCTTAGTGCAGTTCCACTCCATCTACCACAGCATAAATCGTGAGTCATGGATCTGTAGTGTAGCTCTGTTACTAAACAATTTTTCTACCCTTTTTTGTTACTATTGCTGCTATATCTCGATAACCTCTGTGCCTGCTGTTCTTCAGTGCTTGTTTCTGGAAAATAACTAAACATCTACTTGCTCTGTGGGAGGATGTGAGTCTTGCTACTACCAGATCCCATCTTACCAGAAGTCTATTTATTTTTATTCAAACATACCTGTTGACAACTAAATTATAAATAATTTTTAATCTTAAAATCTCATTAAAATGTAAAATTTTAATTCATGCAAATACATGTATGAAGACATTCTAACTTTAGAAAGTGATTAAATTTGTATGCATAAAAAATGATGGGTAATAAAATTGTGACTGGTTGTGAACTTAATTTATTATACAGATGGTTATTGATGATCATAAAAACCATAACTTATATAGTGTGACGCTATCCCTTAAATAACATTTAGAATACAAGTCATACACAATTTATAATAGAATGCATTTTTTACTTTTAAATCTAAATTGGCTTTATTTTGTGTATTAGTTGATTAAGAAAGGACAAACTGGGTCTAAAATTCCTAACATGGTTTTATTTTGATACCCATGTTTAAACAAGTATTATTATATTTTTATATTTCAATATAATTAATTTGTGAGTGCAATTTTGCTTTCTCTCTAATCTAGACTAGCAATGGTTGACATGCAGAATAGAAGCTGTGCATTTTATGGCTCCAATTTTAAAGGTTGTACAGAATATTGCTTAACTCCTAACACATATATCTGCATGCAGAGGATTGTGTAAAGAGCTGATGATTTATAAATTATAAAGGATTGAAACACATAAAATCTATTTTCTGGGTGTTTTCCAAGAAAAAATCCAACGGAAAAAAAAAGTCCACCAATAATCATTGAATTTTCTTTGTTTTTAAAAATCACAGAAAAGTTACCATACAGGGAATAAAAGTCAATTATAAAGAAACTATATTCTACAGCAATGTTTTGTTCAATGTCAAAAGTGTTAAATAGTAAGTAGATTCATTTTTAATTAATAATGCTACTCAGGATTAAATTAAGTGTTAAACAATAACATTACTAAATATCACAAATATTGAACCAATAAGGCTTTCAGTACTGTTCAAACTCAAAATATTTGAGAATTATATAAAATTAAAACTGGATAAATAGTATATGAGGGTCCATTAAATATGGCACACTTAAAAATTTCAAAATTAAAGTTAGCAACAAAACACTCTCAAATTTTCAAAATGCTACTACTAATTTAATACAACACATGACATGGTTGGCAGATATTGAATTACTCTTTGCAATAAGAATACAGCACTCACTAATATAAAATATAGGAAATAAAATGAAGTTTAAGAGAAATTTACAGACTTCTGATAAAAGGGGGTATTTGAGTTGAAACCTAGATATTGGCTAGATGTTGGACAAATTTGTAGTATTACAGAATTCTTGGCAAATGGATTAAGACTTCCAAAGGTGCAGAAGTGAAAAAATCTGGGATTTTAAAGAAAATCAGTTCAGTGGGACCTGAATGAAAGAATGAAGGAAATGAGATGCAGATGAGAGATGAGATGTAGACAAGCTGGTAGAGAGATGAGATGCAGATGAGAGCGATGACCAGCCACTAAATTGTGCTATAATTGGCATATCTGATTAATGATTCTTGATTTTATTCTAAGTACAATTGTCATTTATATGTTTCATCAGGGATATGAATGTGGGTTGAAAAGCCTTTTATGGGTCATCAGTGTAAATACCATAGTGGGAAAAAAATGACTTATTTTCTACATGGTCAATCAAGAGTGGAAGTGTTGATCCAAGTGACTTTTTGACTAGTGCTGGCGAGGATATGGAGAAGGAAAAAAACTAACACACTGTTGATGGCAGTGTAAATTAGAGCAACCATTATGGAAAACGTTATGTAGATTCCTCAAAAATTGAAAAGGGATATTTGATTATTATACTGTTAGGTATTTATTTAAAAAACACGACACCAGTAATTGAAAGAGATGTGTGACATTCATGTTCCTTGCAGCATTATTAACAGCTCAGATCAGGAAAGTTTTCAGTGACAGGTAAGTAGCTAAAGAAGATGTGGTGTGTATACACAATTGGATAGGACTCAGCTACCAAAAAAGATTAAATCCTGCCATTTGCAACAACATGTATGGCTATAAAGAAAATGATTTTTACTTAGTAAGTTAAGTCAGTAAGAAAAAGACAGACAAAATTTGAATTCATTCATTTGGGAATATAGAGAAATGAAGCAAACAAACTAAATCAGGTGAAACTAGACTTTGGGTCTGTACAATCAAATTAATGGTTACAATAATGGAAGGAGAGGGGAATAGGCAAAGTTAGGGTTTAAAGGATCAACAAGTGTGGAAAGAAGAATTGGAACATTGGTCATGAACATAACATATCATATACAGATGATAATTTACTGTGCTGAACACTGAAAGCCTATATAATGTTATGATGCAATGTTCATTCAATACAATTAATTAAAATATAGTCTTAAAACTGTAAAATTACCATCCAGAATTAACAAAATTTAAAATTTAGTTACATTTGTTTTGAATTTATTATTAAAATTTTAATTCATAGAAAGCTTGCAAAAAGCACATTTAATTAAGAGAGGATAGATTAGGTCTAAAATTGCCTGATACAGCATTATTATGTAATACATTTACATATTTTTATATTTACATACATACATCTATATATACCTGACTGACAGATAACTGTACCAAATATTCAATAAATGATTCTCAAATAATTCATCATAGGTATACATGCCAATCAGACTTACTGATATTTATATGCAGTATGTGAGAGAAAGAAAATTCAGGAATGACCCAGTGTGTGTTTAGTTTAGTTTCTGGCATAATTTCAGAATTACAAAAAAGCCAAAAAGGAAGGGTTAATGTATATGCTTTAGCCAGCTTAATTAAATGTTAGAATATAATCATGATTATATATTTTTCTCTGAAATACTCACCTCCTTTAATCCCCCCTCTTTTGTTAATAAAATTAATTGTTTCTTAGTTCTCTACATAAATACTGCTCTATCAGGAAGGTCTTCACTAATTTTCAGCCTAGAAATAGTTCTTTGTTAACCTGATTTACTCCTCTTCCAGAAAATTTAGTTTGCTTGCATTGTGTGCTTAAAGCTTATTAATGTGATTAGTTTATTAATGTCTGTCCTCCCTCTAGTCTATAAACTGCTGGAAGCAGGCATTGTTCTGAGATTTGTCAAGTGAGTGTCTCCAGCATTTAAACCTCAGTGCCTGACTAATTACAGAAAAATATCCTTACTTTTTAGAATGAAGTGCATTCTTTTTTCCCACACTAGCGAGGACTCTCCACTGCCACACTCTTTTTACCCTGTGTGGGTAATAGTTTAGTGTCTCTAACCAGTTTCAAACTAGTGTTTTCTAATTTATCAAAACTGTAATTGGGAGTCATTTCATCAGGTAATTTTAACTTCTTGCTCTGACCACTCATATACCCCATGGATGACGACCTGAGACAAAGAGACACGGGGATTTAATATATAATTAAATCTGACTATGAAAGTACAGAGACAATGTTTATTTTGAAAGCAAATGGGATATATTTGGTATCTATGTTCTAGTTGGGGGGTTTAATTTAGCACTTTGATTCAAAAGGTATCTTCAGTTTCCCATTCTTCAATTATTTTTTGGTACATACATTTTGTTTGCTGTATTTATCCTGTTATATATTATGAATTAAAGTTAAAATACGTCAGTGGACTTCGATGTTTATGACATCTATTTTATCCAGATAAGTAGTTCACAATGTTGAAGTCTTCGGACAGTAAAATCTCAGATTTTATTTTTCTCTGGATGTTCTTTATCTGAATATATTTCCTTCTTACAGATACAATAGCCATCACACTGACAATCTTCCACAATTATCCGGCCATAACTTATTTGTACACATTTATTGTTAACATTCTCATATCCCATAATTTGAAGCCTAGAAGAGAAAGTACTTCCCATTAAATGGAGTTACTATATTTACATTTTATTTTTTTAATTTATAATCTTTTATATACTTATAAAGAAGCAGAAATGTCACCTATAAATTTCTAATAAATAATGAATATAAAGTGTAATCTGAAGTTTAATATTAAATCTAGATTTGAGTTGCTAGAAATGACTTTAGTTTGGACTATAATCTCTGTGACCTCAGGCGATTTCAAGTATGTTCCATTTCACTGTGTTTAACTATTTTGCTTTATACATTAGCATGTTGTAAAGATACTCTGTATAAACAATTAAATTATTGTTAATCTATACATTCTTCTTAAAAAGTTTAGCTTGCTCCTTCCAGAGTAAGTATAAAAATCTTCATACTAATAATATAAGTGAAAGATCAAATATTTGATTTGATTTCAACAGAGCAAATATTTGAATATGCAAATGAGATTCAGAGTATACCTGACAAAGTTTCATGTATGTTGTGCTTTAATTCCTTGAGAAGGTGTTCCTTTCATTTTTTCAAGTGAAGCAATTAGAAATGAATATACAATCACTTGGCATTTTAGCCAAATCTGAAGTCTTAATTTGAACACAGGACTTGTGTTGGAAAATCATGTCGTTTAAGTGTGGGCAAATTGGAAAGAACCTTGTATATTTTAGATATAACATTTCATTATAGAAATAGAATAATGTAAATTCATATTTAAAAATTAAATTCATGTTTTTAAATAATTATTTGACATTAATATACTGTTAAGTTTTGGGATAGGAAGGGAAAGAAAGTATATAGGTAGTACGTTTATTGAGTTATTCTAAGTGTCAGACGTTTTCCACTTTTCACATGCTCAAATTTGTCATTTAATTTATTTTTCGCAATCACCCTATGAAATAAGTTCTATTATTCATTTTGCTTTACAGATGATCAAACTGAAATGGTAACAGAAATTTGAATAATAAGACTGAGATCACCCAAGTGGCAGAGCCAATATGTTAATCCAGGCAGTTTCACTTCAGAGCCTTTGCTATTAATGACCCATCATATTGAACTGAGGATATCAAGACTAGGAAAATAAGGTTTTGGTATTCCAGTATTTCCCGGTCTTACTAAACTAGTTCTTACACACATGGTGATGTAGCTGATCACACTGGAATCACCTGGGGGTGTGTTTGTACTATATGAAAAATCTACATGAAGGATTGGGCTAGAAACTATAAATTGTACAACAAAAGCATAAAAATTAAGCATGTAGTGAATGAAAAATTATAAACACAGGGACTCATTATGTCATTGTTAAAATGAGTTTTATCAGTTTTATAGAATTACCATGCAAATACTTTTTGTAATATATCTGAGTAAGTATATATGTGCATTTGTATATACAGATGTTTGAATTCTGTGTTTGAAATAGAACAATAGATTGGAGAGATATGAACTTGAAAAACAGAACGATAAAAATTGTATTTAATATTTTGGTTTTTCAAATTCAATTCTTCTTTGTTACACAATTATCACTTTCATAAACACATTCACGATCTTACTAAACTTTTTATGGTGCTATGTTCTCCTTCATAATCCTATGACTAAACAGAACCTGGGTCCTCTGTCACTTCCCAGGATCATAAGAGAGTATCATACCACATGTTGTGAAAAGATCAAAATTCAAAATTCGAAGTAAAATATTGACTTAATGTGCCTGATTTTAACAGCATCATAGAGTTGAAAAATTATAAGGTGACTCTTTGGAACTGTCATTGGAATATACAGGGACTGTCCGTAGAAAAGAGTACAATCTGGAGAGGATATTTAATACCTACATAGAGATATTCTATAATAATTCAGAATTACTGCATTGTATCAGATATTCAATCACTACTGCATCTACACTCTGATAATAAGAAAGTTAATTTCATAGATAATTAATTGCAGACTATTGTTATTATTCTTCCAGGATATCTTTACAAGGATTTTCGACTTTTGCAAAGTGATTTTGGAGATTTTTGTTGTTGATATTCAAATGTTTTATTTTGGCTAATTTTACCACTGGTAGTCAGAAGTTTCTTCATTCTGTCACTCCATTCTGTTGGTGATGGTATTGTTATAACACCAGTTGTTTTGTGTTGACTTAACAACACATAAATTCACAAAAAAGTTCATGCCTTGGTTAATACATTTGTGATACTGAGTGGAGATATATCATCATAGTGCAATGGATCTCAAACTAATACTACATTATCATTTCATCAAGTCATTTTCACAATGCGATTTTATATTTTCACTTCCAGATAACTTATAAAATCATTTCATTTAGGCCTAGAGATATTTTTGAGGAAGTACATAGGGTAATGAATAATGTCCCTATAAAATTCATGTCTATCCAGACCTCTCAATGTAACTTTATTTGGGAATAAACTCTTTGCAGTTGCAATTAAGGCAAGAATAAAGAAGAAAGCATATTGAATTGGGGGGTAGAAAGGCAGAGTGCAAACTTCAAAAAAATTTCGTTGAATGTCTTGGAGTCAAGACAATAATATTAAAATGAAAATGGCAATTCTGATATGTAGTCACTTGGAAATTTTCTGTGTTTCAAATACTTTTTTAATAAATTGCAGAAGGATAATACTTCAGTCATAAAACTGATAAGCAATATAAGTGGGTTATTAAAGTAAAATATTTAGTCTGTATGCATGAGTCACCTTACTTAAATTTTTCCATCTACATGTCTTTTCCTTGTTGACTTTTTATGGGTATATCTGTATAAAATCTAACATCTATACAAAGTCATACTAAAATTTTGATTTGGAAAAAATAAGAGTTTTCTGGACTGAAACTTTACAAGATACTTACATGTCCATGGTAAGATCTGTGCCATCATTCCAAACCCATTTCAGTTTTTTGCTGTTGTAATATAAACCAATTGAAAATTTTTCTAGACGCATATCACACTGCATCTTTGACAATCGCCTTACAAAATCCTGCAGAAAGAAAATAAATCAGAAAGTAGAATTTCTCCTGAAAAGAGTATAATGGTTTAAATATCTTTATTCCATTGATGAACTTCCCTTAGCAGTCTCTCTTCTAATGTACTGAAAATATCTGGAGGAATTAACAGTTAATGACTTCTTGATTCACTGAGGAATTTTTCTTCATGTGCATTATTATATTCTAAGAATTGAAGTTCAGGGAACATACCAATAGCAGTCCTGAAAAGAGAGACCCCAGTCCAAATCTTGTAGGACAGTTCTAACAGGAATGTAACACAGGTGCAGAAGGATCAAGGTTCACCTTTTGATGAACCTGGCTGATTATATTCTCTTTACATAAAACACTTGTTTTGATGCTATTGTGGTCAATCAGTGTGAAATGCCTGTTGGCGTACCAAGGGCAGAGAACTCAGCCAGAGCTCCATAAAGCCTGAAGCCAACTTGGGGTTGGCTCTCTGGAAATGACTCGCGTCCTATCCTTGGGGGTGTATACTCACTTTGTCCACCATCCAGCCTTATTTTCACTTTGCCACTTAGCCCTCACTTGCCCTCCATGCACAGTAATTTCACTTTACTACTTTGCCAGTGAAACTCGGCACTATTTACTTTGTTTTTCCTGAGTCCTGGTGAAACTGACATACCATGAGTGTCTTGGGGTAAATTTTCTCCCCAAGATACAAGAACCCAATGGTGAGACACCTCACATTATCTTATGATATTTGAGCATGAGAGGTGAGTAAATGAATGTAGTATAGAAGGTGTTTTAGAAAAATATAACTTGATTGCTGTCTTTCTTAAAATTTTCTAACACTGACTCATGGGCATCCATGGGATGAAATCTTGTCTTTACCATTTCTTCTTCACTGTCCAATTTAAGAAATCTTGACTCTATATTGGTGCAATAAATGTCACATTGTTTCCAAGGAAGCAGTTTTCTTGAAAAATAGTAGCAGTTTGTTCCATGCTGATGCCAGCTATTTGGACAAGTAGGATATTTCCAAACTATTAAAAAGCAGAATATAGTTGGATTCCTTCAATCATCAGCTCAAGTAACATCTAAAACTTGCATATAGTAAATCTACCACAATAAAAGCAAAGATTCATTGCAACATGTAAAAGAAACTTTCCTAATCACAAAAATGAAAATGTATCAAGACATGTATACCTAATATACAATCGATTGCTAAAAATATCAATGTTTTATGTTAAAAATTAAAAAGAAAATGCATACATTTATTTTAAAGTCTGAAAGTTTTAGATTTCAGATAATGAGAAATAAAGAAATAAAATAAAATTCATAATTTTCTAATATAAACCAATGATGACATCAAAATATTTGATTCAAATTGACATCCCTATTTGATAGTTCTATCATGTGTATAAACTAATGCAAAAATGGTATAACAAATAATCTGTCCTACAAGTAGGCTTGTTTCATAACTGCTTACACACAACCATTTGTATGTGTCAAGCAAAACAACTGACACATTGTTAAATCTCTCCTATCTCCTGAAAATAAGATTATGATCCAAAAACTTCCAAAATTACCTGTTCTATTTGTTTCAATGTTGCAGGAGAGATTTCCAGCATATTCTTCACTATGACATGATATCACTACAGAGAATTCAGGAAAGTCAGTTTTAAACTCAAAGACAAAATTAATTGAATATGTGTATAAGACAATTGTACGAAATAGGAAATGCAATAAATGATTAATAAAATTTCTTCCACTTCACAGAACTCAATGTTCACACATAAAAGTCAATTATAGTACAAGTGTGACAAGTTTATATAGTAACTGAAGACAAAAGAAGGAAATGTTGTTGAATGTGGTCGAGTTTTTCATTGGTGGAAATATTTTTTCAAGTTATTTTCTTCTGGTAAAGGAAGCATGAGAAAAAAATTAGGACATTAATAAGGTTCATGATATGCACCAAAATTGATAACAACCTGATAGGTCTGTAAGAAATCTTTAGTCTGTTGAAGAGAATATTAATTATACTTGGTCAAAGAGTTGAGCTGATAAAAATATACATATCAACAGATTTTACTATGTGAGTAGAAACAAAGGAGATTTCTATTTACTGACTTACACTTTGAGGATAAGAGCCCAACTGTCAAAATCAGTGCCAGGCAAATGACCCACAGAATCATTGCAACAATTTTCCATGAAGAAGATGGAACAGGAGCACCTGCAGAAAAAGAGATGAATGAAGCTAATGAGATCAGCTTCTAAATGATTATTCTGAGTTCTTCTGTTTTAGGTAAAGTAAACTACACAACAACATAATTCACACTGTAAAATTAGGGAAAGCAGGGTAAGCTACAAAATTATACTACATTTGAGAGGGTGAGACAGCTAAATCAAGAGCCATCAGGTGAGCTCCGGCATGGGCAGTCAGAGCAACCAAGAAAAGAGTACAAGCTGTTCCCTGGAGTGCAAAGTACAAAACACGGCTACAGGACAGAGATGCAAGAAGTGCCAGGAGGAACCACATACTTACACTGTGCCACTCAGTTTGTGACTCTCACCATGGCAGCCCTGATGCCCAGGTCAGCAACCTGCAGCAAACTGGTCTACCCATGCAAGTTGCCCCCAGCATTAGTTTCTAAATGATGCAGTTGATACACAGACCATACTTGAGAACCCACTGATGTTCAGAGTGAAGTGACCTCCCCTCACCTCTGCAAATAGGAGCTGACCACGGAATCGGCCCTTGCACACCTAGAGTACACCTGTGAGTAAGCAGATGAATGAGATGCTCTGACCTTACCATCAGAAATCAAGAGGTTTCCGTGGTCTCTGATCCCTGTATCAAGAGAGTGCTGGTGAACAAGATACCCACCCTCACCACCCGCAGTCAGAAGATGATCAAGGGGCTAGCCCTAGGAGAGCGCTAACAGCAGCCACTGCCCAGAATTTACACAAAAGAGAAACAGAAAAATTGATAAATGCAATCCAGAGAACAAACCATGCCAAAATTGAAATCCCCCCAGAACAGAGCACAAATGTCTCAAAGAAAGGAAGATACCAGGAGCTCCCCAGGAAGAGCTCTTATGACACTGAAATGGGCAAATGAAGAGGTAGGGAAATAAAAACATAGTTATTAAAAAACCGAATGACCTTCAGTAGGCACACTCAACATGCCCTCTGTCACCACTACTATCCAATATAGCTCTAGCAGTCCTGATGAAAGCAATAGGCAACAAAAGTGCATGAAAATAATTCAAATGGAAAAGGAATAAAACATTATTCTCAGATGACATATTTTAACTAGAAAAGTCTAAGGATTCCACCAAAAAGCGGCTAGAAACAGTAAATGAATGAAAACAGCAAGGTAGCAGGATGCATCTTAATACACAAAAAGCAATAAACATCTTATAAGCAAATAATGAACCAGAAAAAAGAAAGATTAAAAAAGAATTCTTGGTGCACTTCAGTGTTCGACAGCTAAGGTACAGGCTCTAAAGCTCAAGGAACCAAGTTCATGAGCCAGAGGTGAGGGAAGGGAAAAGCAAATTAATAAATTTATTAAAAAAAGGAAAAAAAATCCATTCACAACAACACTTTTAACGAACTATTCCTGGTGACTTTTCCCTTTATCCATGAACACATCATCAGCTATCTAGAATGACAGTACCTTTACCTTTAAAGAACTAGAACTGTGTCAAAGGTTATTTTCAACCAACACCTCAAGAACATTAATAGAACTCCTTGACATGTCATACTAATCTTATTCCTGCCATGACTGCTTATTAAAGTTCTTTTACAGTATGAAAAGTTAAATTTATCTTCAATACTAAAGTATTCTATTAATAGAACATTAATAGAACTTCACAAAGTGAAGCAAACATTTATCATTATATATGTCAATCCTTGGTTATTACTATATATACATCAAGTGATGCATATTAAGAAATTCAACTAAAATTAGAAATATCTAAAAGAATAGAGCCCCTTCGTAAAAAATAGTTGACATTCTGTGAAGAGAAAAGGTTTTGAACAGCCCAGATAGAGACAAAATTCCAACAATTATATACTTTTACATCTCAAATTTTCATTCAACTAGCATGACTTTTTGTATATTGGGTGTAAAATGAAACTGATCATGTAAAGTTCTTTTATCATTGACTGACATATGTGAAAGCACTTGATAAACTAATTATAAACTAATTTCACTAATGTGAAAAACTAAAAAGCTTTGCTAGATAAATATAAATTTATAAGACTATGACTCTAAGTCATTCTGTTTTAATATATTATAACAGAAGAATAATAGTGAAGCATGTTATTTTATATGTACATAAGTGCGTATGCACGAATAATAATTTAATTAATGAAGATTGATTTCCTATATAAATCTATTGATAACTACATACACTGGCAAGGTGAAATGTACATTAGGAATACAAAATTGCTAAATACATTTTAGGCAGTTTAGTTTCAAGGTTATTTTTAATTTATTAGTAATATGATCAATAAAATTTGAAAATATTTCCTCATTAGTCATATAGTTAATATGTATAACATTATTAACAATCTTAGCTGCAAAATATAAATTGACTCTCTGGTTAAGAATAATATATCTGAGTTAAAGATTTGAACATCCATCTGTGACAGAGAATAGAACTAATAAATAAATATGTAGTGTACTTTAAATAATTCCACATATTTATATAGATCATTTAGATGATGCAAATTACCAACAGTTAAAGTATAGAATCAAGGAAACTTCAAATTAGAGGAAAATAGTCAAGCTTCATAATATCATGCATTCTGTAAAATAGTAGCATTGTACATTGTGTGAGAAGATGGAAGCATTACACTTAAAAAAGATACACTATGAATACTCTATGCTGGTAAATATAATCATAGCAACTGTTAAAATAATGAACTATGTACTTTTCTAATTTTGCTATTTCCCAAACATACAATTATATTGTATTAATAATTTAAACGGATGGAAAGTGGTAAATAATATAATTTGATCACAAAATCTTTTACCCTTTCAAAACAGTGATTCTTTGATTCAATATTTGTAAGATAGAGAAATTATCAAACCTCCAAAGAAAAGTCTCAAAGCGCCTTCAAAGGTTTTTTGTTTGTTTGTTTTAGTAGAAAATAATCATTTAAATGATGTGTGTGAATGAGCTTGGTAATGCATACATTTTGTATTTTTAAATCCGATTTTGAATATGAAAATGCAGTGAGTACACATACCTTGATCCTTAAAACTTGACAGGTCATTTCTTTTAGATGTTTCCAGTTTTTGCCCTCTCTCTGGCTGAGACTGATGTTGAAATCGCAACTGCGAATAGGTTACACCTACTTCACTCATTACTGAAGGGCAGAGAAATTATAAATATGAACAGAAAAGTGCATTTCGATTCATGTAAATATCTTTCATTTTGTCTATTTACAATTGCAAATCTAGAAATATTATTCACTGTTAAGTGCAAAGGCAACAGATAAGGGAATGACTATTAAATTCTGTAGAATGAAATGTATCCTTACAAACAGGCATTCACCTTCCTTTCCAACTTCACCATCTCCTGTCTTTTATTCAGTCTCATGTTTCACTTCCTCTTACATTCATTTTCTCATGATCCCAATGATGCATTCATTCATTTTGTATGTAAGCATTTCTCGAACCTTTATGTTTTTATTAAAAATTTCTCCTTCCTCATATATTTTCCTTATGTACTTTTTCATTATAATTTTAGTTTATTTGATCTGCAAATCAAATTTCACCATCCCTCCTAAAATTCCCAGATCCTCCAAAAACAATTAACCTCTTCCAATTTTTTCTCTTTATACATTGTTTTCATTCTATCAATTATCTCCTCTTATCTTGCTTGCATTAATGTCCCCCTGCTTATATTATAAACTCCTTGACATGTCATATTAATCTTATTCCTGCCATGACTGCTTATTAAATTTCTTTTACAGTATGAAAAGTTAAATTTATCTTCAATACTAATCTGCATTTAATAAACTCTAGTTGAAAAATTTCAGAATATTTGAAAAAATCAATGTGAGGTTATAACTTTATTACTGTCTTCCTAGATTTTATAGACCAAAGTTCTCATAATCAAAAGAGACATAGTATGTGATGATTAATTATGTTTCATCCAGGTTGAATTTTGTATTTCCTTGCTTGTTTTCTCTACATCCGTATTTCACACCACTTAAAATTTTCTAGGCATCATTAAATTTATACCAAATAATAAGTGATAATAATAAAATTTCTAAAAAAAAAACTAATAATTAAAATAGCTCCATTACGGCTATTCAAACTCACCTGATTTTCCTCCTATAATGTCTGATTTCTTCAATGTGTTCTCCCTTTTCTCTGTCCTTTCTCCCTACTGTCATACAAACTTTTGCTTTTTTCCAAATGATGCTTGCATAGATGATAGATAGTAGATAGATTTCATGTGAAAATTACACTTGTATGTATTATTTGGAAGAAAAAAATATATATGCTTGCATTTTGATATAATATTTTATCATTAAGTTTAAAATTTAATTATGCTTCAATATAATTTTCTTAAAATTCTAGAAAATGTGTTGAAAAATTGAATTGAATGTCTTGGAAATTATGAATACGTGAGCTAAAAGAAAACATCTAAATTTTAGCAAAGTGCGCATGTTTATATATATCCTGAGAAAAACAGACCTTACCTCTTACCACAGATGTTTGAATTTAAGAATATGATGGTCCTTGGTATGGATCAGGAGTCCAGAATAGAATACAAGACAGGTTAACAGGCCAGTAAATCCTTGGTCTGTCCTGTGAGAGACTGAGAGGTGAGCACAGAATTCACAAACACAGAGCTCTGGATGCAACCACACAGGAAACTCTTTCACTGCTGCTCAATGTAGCCCTAGATTGGGCCTTTCTTTAATCTTACCCTACGTTACACAAGATGACAAATATATTTGCACTGATGGCCAGTTTCCCTCAACCTTTGCCTTGTCACAGATAGAATCAAATATATCACTAATTAATAAAAAGGTAACTTTAAATTTTTATATAATTTTAATGTACTTTAATGAACACAGTGTAAATTCAATTAATATTTAAGAAATATCCTGGATTAGCATGTTTGTTATGTCTCTTTGTAATCTTTCCCTTCTAGAGCAGGTACTATTTTTCATCACTAGATGGTGCATGTATGACTATTCTCAGCTCACCTCAGCATTGTTATTGGGCAGTCCATCAAGTCACAAGATTCCTTCTTATCAGGGATAATCACTAAAAAAATTTTTTTTAAATTATGAATCAATGAGTTATTCACATTTATGAAAATTAGTTTTTGAAAAATAAATTCATTCTTTGTGTGATAGAAAACATTTAAAATATTTTGACAATTTTGATTAGTTTAAAATTTGTGTTTAATTTGCATCTTCCTTTAACATTTTTAGAGAGCTTTAATTAATTCAGGGTCCTTTCTTCATCATGCTTAGAACATAAACTTATTTCATAAACTAAGTAAAAATGAATATATTTAGATAAATAAATATATGGAAACATGAGCAATAACCCCTGTATAACTGCATAATTATTCAGAGAAAGGGTAGCTATAATAAAAAAACAATTAAGTTGAAAGAAACAGAACTTTATAACTGAAAACTGATAGATTTCAAAGGATAAGTCATTTGACCCTCTCAAATATTTAACTACTTCTTCAATTTTTAAATTTAATATTAAAAAATATATAAAATATAAAAAGTCAAAAGCACATTTATCTATAATAAATGCAAATAACTATAAGGTGTCTTGGATTCTAATTTTGTTAAATATAAAAAGACTGAGAATATAGAAAATTCAGAATTTTAACTATTATTATAGTCACTAGTTTGTTTTAATATAAATTTCTTAAAATTACACTTGATTCTAATTTATATAAGATTCAGGTGACATTTTAAAGGTCATTTTTTGACATATATTTCTGACCAAAGTCTATGATGACCTCCGGATGTGAGGTATGTATATTCTTTTCTTTATATTTTTGTGTGAAATAGCCTGACTCTGACTGCATTCAATACTTTTGCTTTATTTTTATGTTTGAGCAATTTATTATCACAGCTTTTTTCATGTTTTGTTGATGTTTTATGTTTCTTGGAGTTTGTTGAAGATTTTACAGCTGTGCATTTATAATATTCACTAAATTTGACCATTATTTCTTCAAATATTTTCCTGTGCTGGCTCTCTGTTCTACTTCTGATTTTGAAATCTACACAGGTTACTCTTCCCCTGTGCTTCATTTTGTGACGTCTCTGCCTGTATGCCCGCTAGTTAATTTACATTTTTCCTACCTTGTCTAATATGCTACTGCACTCATTTGGTGATGCCATCTTATTTTTCAAACAGACTTTTAAATTTATTTGAGGTACTGCATAAATTGTATAGTACCTTGGGACTGAAATTTTCAGTCATTAAAAAAATTTAAAACACTAGTGCCCTAGACTTAACAATTGCTCTTTCAGGATTTTCTTCATGAGAGATAATAAAAATATGGACAGTTATATATGAAATTGTATTCATATCATCATATCTAAAAGGAAAAACTAAGGAAAACTTAATAATATAATAATTTTATTATTATTTACAAAGCCATACTCATTTTGACATGTTGAATTCATTTCTTAGTCTATGGATATACACTCCACCAGAAATTTAGTGTTCTTTACCATCACCTTGTTCCTTCTCCCTCTCTCTCTGCCACCCCATCCCCATGACAGCAATGATCATGTGTCTTGTGGGTGCTCCTGGGAATTATCTGTTTATTTGTTTCATTTTACTGCATTCGACATGTAAGAAAAACTATTCTGTATTTCTTTTTCCTTTTGACTTACATCACTTAACATGATTCCCTCCAGCTCCAACCAGATTGTTGCAAAGAACACAATTTCTTTTTTTTAAGTAGCTGCATATAATTTCACTGAGTACATACACCACAGATTCCTTATCCAATCATCCATTGATGGGCATTTATAAGACTATTCCCATGCCTTCACTATTGTGAACTGTGCTCTTATGAATATACGAATGCATATATTTTTCCTCATTGGGAATTTTGTACTATCTCAGTATGTGCCTAGGAGTGGAATTACTGTATCAAAAGGTAGTTCCATCATTACTGTTTTGAGAAAACTCCATACTGTTTCCCAGAAGGGTTGTACTAAATTACATTTCCACCAACAGCAAAGGAGGGTTCTTTTTCTCCAAACCCCCTCCAACATTTGTTATTTTAAACCTTTTGGATATAGGCCTTTTTTGATGGTTTGAGATGGTATCTCATTGTGGTTTTTATTTTCATTTTTCTTATGATGAGTCATGTATAACATTTTTTTTATGTGTCAAAAGGCCATTTGTGTGTCTTCTTTGAATAGGTATCTATTCAGTCCTTCTCCCCAATTTTGAGGAGGTAATTTACTTTTGTGTTGAGATGTGTGAGCTCTTTATATTTTGAAGATTAAGCTCTCATCTGATGTAGGTTGTGTGAACATTTTCTTGAATCCAATGGACTTTTTTTTGTTTTAATGGTGGTTTATTTCGCTGTGCAGAAACTTTTTAGTTTGATGTGGTCCAAATTATTTAGTTTTACTACTTTTTCTGTAGCTATCTTTCCCCAAAGAGCTATCTTTCCCCAAAGAGCTCCCCAAAGAGCTCCTTGACATTGAGAGCCTGGAACATTTTCAGCATATTTTTTTCCAACCGTTTTATGGTTTGAAGTCTTAAGTCCAGGTCTTTGATCCATTTTCAGTTAACTTTTGTAAACTATGCTAATGAATAATCTTTTTCACTTTTTTACACAACACAATTTATTGAAGAGTCTTTCCTTGTTCCATTGTATGCTTTTGGCTTCATTGTCAAAGATTAACTGTCCATATACATATATTTGTATTTCTGGGCCCTCAATTTTATTACACTGATGTGTGTGTTGGTTTTTGTTTCAGTACCATACTTTTTAGATGATGATCACCTTGCAGTATAGTTTGAATTAGGAAGTATCACCCTTCTGCTGTTCTTTTTCCTTCTCAGGATCACTTTGGCTATTTTAAATCTTCTGTGATTCTTTAAAACAAAAACAACTGGAATTCTGATGAGAATTGTATTAAATCTGTATATTGCTTTGGGTAGAATGGCCATTTTAATTAAGTTAATTCTTTCAACTTTGAATGTGGAATATTCTTCCAATCTCATTATATCTTCTATTTCTTTTGTTGTAGAATTTTTCACCTCTGTTATGTGTATGCCCAGATTTTTATGTATTTGGGTGCTCTTGAGAATGGGATTTTTTCTTAATTTCTTTTTCCTCTAACTATTTGTGTTTAGGAATGCTACTGATTTTGGATGTTGATTTTATATCATGTGATTTTGCTATACTCATATATAGTTTCCAGTATTTTGGGGTGTAGAGTTTTTAGGATTTTCCAGGTATAATATCATGTCACCTGCAAATAATATTTTTATTTCCTCTTTTCCAATTTTAATTCATATAATGCTCTTTTCTATCCTTTTCACTCTTGTTAAGACTTCCAGGACTATGTTGAAAAATATTGATGATGACAGATGGCCTTGTCTTGCTCTAGATCTCAGGGGAAAAGCTTTCAGTTTTGCACCAGTGAGTACTAAGTTGACAGTGGTTTCATTGTAAACCTTTTATTATGTTGAGGTATGTTTCTTCTGTTCTTATTATGGTGATGGTTTTTAGCATGAACAAGTGCCGAATGTTGTCAAATGCTTTTTGTGTGTGTCTATTAATATGATCATATAATTTTTTTGTTTCTCTTTGTTGATGTGGTATATTACATTATTGATTTGCATATGTTATATGTTGAACCATCCTTGTATCCCTGGAATGAATCCCCTTGATCATGGTGTATTATTTTTTAAATGTTCTGTTGAATCACTTTCCAGGAGTTTGACAAAGATTTTTGAATCTTTATTCTTTAGTGATATTGCTCTATAGCATACTTTTTTGGTGTTTGCTTTGCCTGGTTTAAGAATCAGGTAATACTGACCTCATGAAATGTATTTAGGAATTTTGCCTCTTCAGTTTTGTGGAAGAGTTTGAGAAGGACAGGCATTATGTCTTCTTTGAATGTTTGATTGAAGTCACTAGTGAAGCCATCTGGACCTGAGCTCTTGTTTATTGAGAGATTTTAGATGACTGCTTCAATATCTGTGCTTGTGATTTGTGAATTCAAGGTATCTGTGTCTACCTGGTTCAGTTTGGGAGGTCATAGGTGTCCAGGAATAAGTCCAATTTTTCATGATTGACAAATTTGTTGGCAAATAATTGCTCATAATAGTCTCTCACTATCCTTTATATATATCTACTATCAATCGTAATCTCATCTCCTTCATCTCTGACACTTTTTATTGGGGTATTCTCTCTGTTCTTTGTGGAATATCTAGGTTCTATCAATTTTGTCTATTTTTTTTTTTCGGAGAACCAACTGTTAGTTCACTGATTTTTTGTATAGTTCTTTTGCTTTCCATTTCATTTACTCTTTTCCAGTTTTTCATTAATTCCTTTCTTCTGCTAATTATTGTTTTGATTGTACTTCCCTTTCTAGTTCCCTCAGGTCTGAGGTTAGAGATTTAATTTGAACTCTCTCCTGGCTTTTTACGTGCACTTGTATGGCTATAAACTTTCCACTCAGAACAAATTTTGCTGCATTACACATGTCCTGATAGTCGCTATCTTAATTTTCACTTGTTTTCCAGAAAGTCTTAATTTTATATTTATTTCATTGATGAAACATGAGTTGTTCAGAAGCATGCTTTTCAGTCTCTACATCCTTGTGGTTCTTTTGTTTTTGATCTTGTGGTGCATTTCTTGTTTCACTCCTTTGTGGTCAGAGAAATTGAAATTTTATAATTTCAATATTGCTAAATTTGCTGAGATTTGTTTTATGCCCTAAGATGTGGTCTACCCTTGATAATGTTCTATGTACACTTGAGAAGAATGTATGCTCTTTTCTTGGTGGTGGTGGTGGTGTAGAACACCGTGCATATGTCTGTTAAGTCCATGTGCTCTATTTTTTCATTTAAAGTCCTTATGTCTTTGTTGATTTTCAGTCTGGATTATCTATCTATTGATGTAGCTGGAATATTTAAGTTCCATACTGTTGTGTCACTGTCAGTGTCTGTCTTTAGCTCTGTCAGTATTTGCTTTATATACTTAGATGGTCCCACACTGGCTACCGGTGTGTTAATCATACTTACTTCTTCTTTAATTACCCTCCCCTCCTTTACCTCAATGTAGTGCCATTTGTTTCTTCGAGATATCTCTTTCATGTTCAACTTGTCTGATATTAGTATTGTATATTTGTTTCCCTTTCATCACTGCTACCTTGTCATATTTTTTCCATAGACTTTGTCTTTCAAAGTTTGTTTGACTCTGGTTCTGATACGAGTTTCTTGCAGGCATAAAATTGATGGATCCTCTTTTTTGATCCATACAGCAACTCTGTGTCTTTTGATATATGAGTTCAGTTTATTCATGTTTAGGGGGATAAATAATATATAACACTTTATTGCTCTCATTTGTGTTTTTGTTTTATGTTGGTTTCTTTTATCTGCTGCTTTGTTTCCTAATTATTTTTATTTGTTTTATTTGCTTCCTTTCCCTTTATGGTTTTCAGTGTCAGTTTTTTCAGGTCCATCTGCTTTCCACCTATGTATTTCTTTGGAGCTAGATATTGTGGTTGTCTTCTAGATTATCACTGTCTTTACATCTCTTTGATTGTTGTTGTATCATATTTATATGTTCATTTTTATTCCACATGTTTATTTCCCCTATTGGTGATTTTTGTTCTCTCCTGTTGGTCTTGTCTTTGTTTCTGCCTTTGCTTTTCTGCTTACTACCATTCTCAGGGTTTGGTGGATCTTTGTTTCATTTTATCCATTTTAGGACCCCTATTAAGATTTAATGAATAGCCAGGTTAGTGGTGGAAAAGTCCATTAACTTTTGTTTATCATTGATGACCTATTTTTCTCTATCAATTTTGAATGATAGTTTTGCAGGGTAGTTTTCTTAGCTGTCACTTTTTGTCCTTCAGTATTTTGAATATGTCATTCTAGTCTCTGCTGGCCTGTAGCGTTTCTTCTAAATCTGATGATAGCCTGATGGGTATACTTTTTTTGATTATGTTTCTCTTTTCTCTAGCACTTTTAGTAGTCTTTCTTGGTCATTCGTTTTTGCTGGTTTTATTATGATATGTCTAAGTGTAGGCATTTTTTATATTTAGAATTCTTGGAGTTCTTTCTGTTTCTTCGACCTCCATGGTTGATTTTTGTGATGGATGTGGTTTTTGAGTAGGTCTTCTGTACCTTTTTCTCACTGCCTCTACTGGGATACCTGTGATCCTTATGCCTGTTCTTCTCATGGTGGCTGATATTTCCTGAAAGATTTCACTCTTTTTTTCCTCACTCATTTCTTTCTCGTGTTCTGTAAGGATTGCTTCTATGAGCTTGTTTTCAGTTTCTGAGATTTGCTCCACTGCATGATTGAGTCTGTTTACAAAGTTTTCCATGTCTGTCTTTAATTCCTTGACTATTTTTATATCTTGCATTTCTGCTAGAAATGTCTTTATGGCCTCAATATCCTTGGAGACCTTTTTCCTTTGAACTGTCAATTATTTTTTGAGATCTTCTAATGATCTTTGGGTTGTTGTGATTCCCACATCTCATTCAGCTTTTTCATAGCTATTTTTAGAACTCTTTCTCTATTAGATTCCTCCATATAATGTCAATGGACTTCATTTCAGTGGAGATCTGGACATCTTCCTCTCTGGGTCATTTATACTTTTTGTGTGATTTTGCTTTTGATATGGCTGTCTTCTCTGTCTTAGATTTAGCACTGTGGCCCTCTTTCTTTTTAATTCTAGATTTCTTCCTGATTGATGAATTTGAGTCTGGCTTAATCAGTACCACCCTTTTTGGCTTCCATGCTTTGTGGGTGTTTTCCCTTCTCTAAAATGATCACATCTGGTTGACCACAAATGCTGTTTTAGTGGTGTTCCCTGGCTTATTTGAGGATGAGGGACAACTTTTTCTTGCAGGCGGCTGCTAGAATGTTCTCCAGTCCATGTACTGAGCAGACACTAAGAGTTCTTGGAACCCAAGCTCACTAGCACAGAGGGCACGAAGTTCATAAGTAGATCCTTGTCTTGCATACACATACAGTTTCTGTAGCTCCCTATTTAGTTGGTCTTGTTTTTACTCCACCCAGCTCTTTGGCCATGGAGTGAGATTGACTTTTGGTCTCTGTTGTGCTCCTTTAAAGACTGTTCTTCCTCACACCTGTTTTCTGGAGCCCTGAATGGAATCCTCCAAGCAAGTCCTTGCACTCTACTACACACATTACTTTAAATATCTTCTAAGAAGCTTACAGCTCTACCATTGGGGGACAGTTCAAAGTCTGCTAATGCCCTTGATTCCCTGAGGTTAGTTCACTCACCACAGATCTCAAATGCAGGAGACAAAAGTTGACAGGTAGGTCTTTGAGTTACAATCCTGTGCAAATGCAGTAACTGCATTCCCTTTTTGTGATTAGCTCTGTTCTCCCCCTAGTTCCTAGGCCAAGGAGAAAGATACATTTCAACCTCTATGTTCTCCTTTAAACTGGGTTGGGGGAACAGTTTTCTCTCATCTCTGGACTCTGGAGCCCAGCCTGGAAACTCCCAGGTAGGTACCTCTGCTCTACTAGCAATAGTTTTTGAAATGTCCTAAGAAAGCATTTAAATCTGCATTTTCAACAATTAGATTTACCCATAAGACCTATGAAAAATAATGCAAGTAATAAATAATAAAAATTTGACAATATTTTAAGATGATATGGGATAATCATGATGATAACTTCTTAAGTGAAGAAATTCACAGAATGTTTCTTAGTGATTTCTTAAATATGTGTGAGGGAAAATATCCATACTTACTGTATCTGCATGGACAATTTAAAAATTATAACCACGATTTATTTGTGGGAAGTCAGGAAACTGATAGAGTGGAATAAGTGGAAACATTTCACAATCTTTTTTAATCTTTTAATCATTTGTAAAATACATGTTGCCTATTCTAAAAAACATGATTAAGGAAAAATACTGATAACATCCACCAAATACTTGTAGACTTACATTAAACACAGAGTTACATGAATCACTTATTTTGGTTTTGATGTTTCTCAGTTCTTTTTTCTTTTGCAGAGTCTATATTTTACCTTGTCTGTTTTATTGTTGTAGTTCTGGAAATTCATTTCATTGTAATGGTAATAATTTACATTGGCAACATAATCACAAATTATAAGTGATAACAGAAGTAGAAAGCAGCACTGTCAATTTAATGATTATAATGCATTGTTTGATCAGTATTTAGATGCAGAAAAATGTAAACTATGAATATTAAATAAAATCCTTAGATTTTGTTTAGTAGTCTAGAAATTTGCCAACTACCTTTGCTTATAAGTTACTAACAGCAAAATTTTTTAATAATTATGATTATTTTAATGACTTTATTCTACCAACAAACCCCAATTTCTTTGAAAGGTAAGTGAAAGTTTTCTAATATTTTCAAGCACAGGTTGCATGCATCTTTATACATTTGAGTATAGATATGCATCCAATGGCTTTAACAATGTGTCAGAAAATGATTAAAAACCTGTCCCTAATTCATAGTAGCTTCTTTACTTTTTTTCTATGTAATGAGGGAGTGCATGTAAATAGTAGAGGATGTTTAATTTTGGAACCTCTCTATAAATCTGTGAAGGTATGTCTTTGAGTATGAACAAATTTTGGTGAATTTAAATATTGGAATAAAAAAGGTAGTTAACCAGCTAGTTAGCACTACTATGATATATCTATGATACATCTCACCAGTACATAGCTCTACTTTGATAGTCAAACGTGCAGAATTAATCATGTATTCTCCATTTCTAAAAAGCCATAGTGGCCCATTCCCTAAGAATTGGATTTATTTTAGATATAACTGCAACCACTTTTTTAATGAGAACAAAACTGGTACCAGAGTCAAGCTTTTCATATATCTAAAAGCTCCATTGTCAACAGAGAGGATCACATATATTTCTTTTCATTGTCTTTCCTACATTTAAATTTTACAGATAAGTCAAATTGCTCTAATAAGAACCTGAGAGTGTATCTTACTCCTATCTCTTCCTACCTGCCTGTCTGCCTACTTGATGTCATTCCTGCCTGCAACTTTGTTTAAAAAAAAAATAGAGGTTTGTCAAGTGCCAAGATTTAAGATTTTCTTAGGAACATGGGAGTTCTGGGAGGACTTGATTATATTCCTGCTTCTGCGTAAACCAGGAGCCTTATCAGAACAGGTTAGGTGAAGAGGGAGCCAACTGTGATTGTGAGGGACCTCACCCAACTTGGGGTTAAGCTTTTTTTGATACAATTATTACCAAGCTTGAGTGCCAGCTTCTTGCAGGTTAGCGACAGAAAGAAATGGGCATCTGAGTGGACAGGGCCAATTTGCATTAAAAAAGAAAGCTTCCAGCAAAAGAAAAGTGGCCTCAGCTCCTTCTCTCAGGGAGGGATTCTCATAGTAATTTCCTCTCTCACACACCTATAACCTTCCTCCATCTTTCTAAAACTCCATGAGGAATGTTTTTGACTTTCATTGTTCAATAAGTTTCTCTCTACCCCCAGGACCCCAAAGGGATAGCGAGAGGAGAGTGAGGATCTGGAATGACGATGGAGGTGTGTTTCCCAAATCAAAAAACTAAACAGAGAAAAACCATTAGCTAAGGGCTTTCCATTCGAATCAAACCAATGTCACCATACATCAGTTTTATTGGCTCCAAAAGGCAGCATCCTGGACAGAGATATGTCATTACTTAAGTATCATGGTGTGTGGAAGGCCATGGAGAGTGGATTTCTGTGAATCCTTTCCGCCACTGTATGAACTGACACAGGAGATATGACCCCCAACCCCAACTAGTCCAACCATAGATTCCAAGAAGCAATAGCCCTGAATTATAGAGTCCTAGGAACTGCTACAAAGTAGTATTTCTGCATGCATGTATTTATAAAATGCAACCTTATTATCACATACAGTGTATATTCTATACACATAGACACATACACATATGTGCCCATACATACATGAACAAAAAGACTGGAATATATGCCCTAGGTATTAACATGCATGACAGTCAGGGTGTTCTCTAGCATTATCTACAACTAACAAAAAGAGATTTAAATATTATACATATATTCTTTTTGAAGTTATTACCAGATTTTGATATATGATCAGTATTCAATAAATACCACATATTTAAAGTATGCAGCTTGTTGTTTTCAAGTGTATTCACCTATGAAACCATTAATGGCAACAAGATAATTAACATATTTACCTTGTCAGCTGTTCCCAATTGATGACTATTACAAAAAAAGCTGACTGCTATTAAAGATATACTTTCCATTCAAGAGTTTCACACCTCAGTGAGAGATATAAAAAAATTACAATCATTGCAATCAGTACTCTGGTAGAAATGTGATGTACACGGTACAGGAAAACAGACTGAAATTGAAGGAACCCTTCGAAGAAACATTAGATTCGAAAGAATGAGACTTTAATGTGCATAGAGTAAGACCAGCTAAGAAGAGTACTTACTAAAAATCTCTTACATTTTTCTCATAAAATTAGTTGTGTCTATGGGCTGATTTCATTCTCTTGTCCGGTTAGATACATATACTGTCAAACAGTGGTGATTTTTGTTGATAATTGTGCATTGAAGAGACCTTTCCTTAACCCTCTATTTCTCATCTATTCCTGGTAGAAAACAAATCACCATTTATTATTTTAAATATATAAATACAAAAAAAACTCAAAAGTCCTGAGTTAAGCACATTAATTATCTCTAGATGGAACACACATACATGCTCATGTATGTGTATGTATACATATTAGAGGACTTTCTAATTTATTTTATTTTCCTAACCAAGTAATATTTCATATATCAGAAAAATATTTTTATTTTTGCTCAAAACATACCTGTTGACTATTAAATAATAAATTTTTTATTATCTAAATATTTGTTTAAAATTGTTAAGCTTTTGTTTCACTGAAGTGCATGTACCAAGAGATTCCAAATTTAAAAAATGATGAATTTTGATGCATATAAAATAATGGGTAAGAAATAGTTGCTGGTTGTGAATTTAACATACTTTACAGATGTTTTATGATCATATGCAGTTAGCGATATAACTTTATGCCTTCCCTTGAAACAAATTTTAAATAATGGTAGTACATAATTTATAATAGAATGCAAATTTTCTTTATTATCTCAGTTGTATTTTGTGTATTTTTTGTGTATTTTTTTGTGTATCTGAAAATTAAGTAAAGAAAGTTTTGCCCGTAAAATTTCCTGAATGGTATTTTTTCAATACCTGTGTTTAAATAAGCATTGTTACATTTTTATATTTCAATATAATGAATATATGAATGTAATTTTTCTTTCTCTCTGATCTAAACTAGCAATGATTGACATGCAGAATGGAAGTTGTGCAGTTTATGGCTCGAGTTTTAAAGGTTATACAGGACACTGCTTAACTCCTAACACATACATCTGCATGCAGAGGGTTGTAAAAGAGCTTATGATTTATACAAGATAAAGGATTCAAAGGCATAAAATCTATTCTCTGAGTTTGTCTCCATGAAAAAAGCTTCCAGAAAAGAATTTCAACATTTCATTGAATTATATTTTTGTCTATGAAATGCCAAAAATAAATAAATAAATAAATAAATAAATAAATAAATAAATAAAACTGCTGGCAATACAGGTCAGCAGTTAAAGAAATTATCTTCTACAACAATTTTTGTTCAATTTGCAAAAATATTGAATAATAGATTAGTTTTTAATTTAATAAACATTATAATACTGGAATTGAACTCAATTTTAAGCAGTTATTAAATTTACACAATATTAAACTAATAAGTCTGTCATAACTGTTCAGAATCAAATCACCGAAAATTAAGCAAAATTAAATCTGTGTAAAGGGTGGGTTTTGATGGTTGTCATTCAGTACTGAGGACACAAGATGCCTAAGGGCATCAGCCTAAATGGTTATAGATGCATTATCTTTCCAAAATTGGGATCCTCCAAGGTTACAGTCTCATATAAGATATAACAAATAAAGCCTAAGTTTCAAGAAATTTTTCTAAGGACCCTTGTTTGTGAAGCAAATTGGAATTCAACCTCAAAATATTTCTTCTAGACACAATTATTTTGAACTGAAAAAGATTATGAAACAGTTTAAAATCACTATCTCAGAGATATTTGCACTCACCTGTTTATTGCATCATTATTCACAAAGTAATGACATGAAAACAATGAATAAGGGTCCATGAACAAATGAATGGATAAACAAAATGTGTCACATGCAAGTACACACATGCAGAGCAATATTACTTAGCTATAAAAGAAGGAAATCCTGCCATATGTAATAACTTGGATGAAGCTGCGGGGGGGCATTAGGTAGCATGAAATATATCAGACACTTAAAGATAAATAGTAGATGGTCTCATTTATATGTGTAATCTGAAAATTCCAAATTCATAGAACAAAGAATAGAATGGTGGTTGCCAGGGACTTGACAAGTGGGAAAAATGGAGAGATCCTGGTCAGAGGGTATAAAATTTCAGTTGTAAACAGCAAAAAAAAAAGCGTGATGTGACAACTGTGTTAATTAATATTGTGTTCATCATTTCACTTATATGTACCCAACTCAGGCTATCATGTTGTATAATTTAACTTCGCACAATGCTGTTCCTCAATTATATCTCAAAAAAACTGAGGTGAAAAGAATTATTCATGGTTTTCTTTGTTATTAAGAAGAAAAAAAAAAGTGCAGCTAACACAAGAAAAACTCTTTGTACCCTCCCTTTTTGTGACTAAAACCAAGTCTCTCTTTAGTGAAGGCAAATTTTTATGGATCCAGAAAGAGCACCAGAGGAATCTACATACAAACTTTCATACAAATCATTACTTTCCTTTCATATTGTATCTTCCCACAGTTTGCCAAATGTGCAAGTTTAAAATTTCTGGTCTTTATCTTATCATTTCTCTACAAATTTATTATTTGTTGAAGATAGTATTTAGACTGCCATTTGAATGACTCCTCTTTTAGGTTTCTCTCTGTAAATTGAACTGTGTGTGTTAATAAACTTTTTGTCTTGTTAAGGTCTTTTTGTTAGCGTGTCCCACTTGGACAACGGAAATGGTATATGGTTCCTGAAATAGAATGACTCAACTCCATTCTGAAGGACAGCATTTTAGACCCATGACCACTGACTGTTTTCTTCTAGGTATTTCATCCAAAACTGGTTCCTGTAATTTTTGACCCATTCCTCACCCTAAACCCACAACAAATCATTCTTGCTTAATCTTTAAAAGTACAGAGGTTTTGAGCCACA
>RJWH01008706.1:0-18250 GCA_004363575.1 Solenodon paradoxus
TCTCTCTCTCTCTCTCCCCTCTCCCTCCTCTCTCTCTCTCTCTCTGTGCGTGTGTATAAAATTCTTAAAAATTCCACTGCCAAGGACCAAAAAATCCAAAAAAATGAAACAAAAACTTACAAAAAACATAAAAATAGGCCTTATTCACACAAAAGTAGGTCAAAGTTCCTCAGAGAAATGCAAACTATAGCAACATTTCTTTATGTTTTTAAAGAGAAGAAGGGAAAAGAGGAAGGAGCAGAAGGAAGGAAGGGAGGGAGGGAGGAAGGGGAGGAATCACTTTTATCTGTTTTTAATTTTCTTTTTGGTTGCCCCCCCCTCACCGGGGTCTGGGTCACGAACCTGGGTCCTCTGTACTTTATAAGCTTTACGTGGCCCTGCCTCAGCCACTGCCTTAGCGCCTGAGCCATCAAGGTGCCCCAGAACAACATTAGATACCATTTCTCACTTACTGTGTTAGTTAGAATAAACAAGTATGATAGTATATTTTAATAGAAAAACTCTGAGGAAAGAGTCATTCTCATATATTATTGGTAGGAATGCAAACCAGAACATTTTCTATGATTGGTATTGGAGTTCTCAGGATAAAAAAAAAAAAAAAAAAAAAATATATATATATATATATGCATAGATATATTGTAATACATATAAGTTGTGTAAAATGATTATCTAGAATTACAAAAGCTATTTCTAATTGGTAGAATAAGACAACACAATTGAAAAAGGAACAAAGAATGAGAGTCATTCTCAGAAGAGGGAAACTCAAATGATCCTTAATGTTCAAAAATATATAATTAATTTTTTAATTATAGACAAGTAATACAGAGTTGGTTCTTCTTGGGAGGGATATTATAAGATCATGGAGAGAGATGCAGGGGGCTTCAGCCTTATCTAAAATATTTTATTTGTAAAATAAAAAATGGAAAGTAATATGGCAAGATGTTTAGGTCCCTGAACTCAGAGAACTAGCACAGTTTTTACACTTTTCTGCATGTTTGGAGTATTTCACATGCAGAAGAACAGTGCTTTCTGGTGTTACACCCTATCAGCAGCAAGACATTCTGCTCTCTTGCTACTAATCATGCCAAGCATTCTTAGAAAGCTTTTATATGTAATTTACACTCTGGGATTAAAATATAAAACTTCAGAAGCTAACTTTTTTTGGGGTGGGCTATGTTATATAATTAAGATTTCTATTATGATACATGAGAAACAGTAAGGCCATTTTTATTTTTAAACTTGTGATGCTTATACATTTTCTAAAAACCTTCATATTTAGATAATAAAGATGTCAAGACCAGGTTGTCAATTTGATTTAAAGCTGAACATATTTACACCATTTCTGGTAAAATGATTTAACTAAGAATTAAATAGAAATGCTTAACATGATTATAAGCACTGATTATTTAACTTAACCTAATTAGTTACAAATTCCCTGAGAACATTAAACAACTTCCCAGGGGCAGAAAACCAGATGATTTTGCTCTTTCATAGAACATGTGCTGTTTTTTTTCTTTTCCTGAAAATAAGGAAAACAAATGAAGTTCTCTATCTTGTGTTTTATGTTTACTCATGAACTGTACTCTTAGTATTTAGTTATTGCTTTCTTTATTTTAGCTTTTTGAAAATGATTTTACTTATGTATTTGCTTATTTATTTATATGACAGAAGGAAACAGGCAGGAATGAAGGCAAGTAGGTAGTTAGGCAGGCAGGAAGAGACAGAAAGAAGAAATGTTTATCCATCCACTTAGCTGGTTATTTTGGTTGTTTCTCCCCACCCGCTGCTCCCAGGCTGTGAAAGTGGGTCCTTGAGCTTTATGTGGACTATGCCATCCAGGGTTGCAGGCTTAACCACTAAGCCATCAGGGCTCAACTCCTTTACAGCTTTGACTCTAATACCGGTTGTTAACTATTGCTATATCTCGAAAGAAAATATTTGTAACATATATGACAGACAATGCTAATGTCTCTAGCATATACTTTATCATAAAGACAACCTAAGGGAAAAATGAGCAGAGGATATGAATATGTGCTATCTATTAAGAAGAACAAGCAGTATAACAGTTGAAAAATATTTAAAAGTATACCTGTCCCACTCTGCCAAATTATCATGTATACCCCTTTACTACTAAGGATACTATTTCTTTGCAAGAGTTATTTTAACATAGAAATGAACAACATTTAAGCTATTAACCTGGCTATTGTTGACAAAAGGTCATCCTCTGAACCTCTATTCAATCCCTGAAAGAGATGAGGTTGGATTTCATATTTCAGGATAGATGATTATCTGTTATAATTAGATATTAGGTCTTTCAAATGTATCAAATAAATGTCAAAATACTAACATCAAATTGTCTCTTCCAAAACTTTAAGCCTTTATCATTTCGCAATTTTTGTGTTGCCAAGAGATATTCTCAAGGTCTCATCCAATGCGTACATTCTTTAAAGGTAAAGTCCACATCGTGATTTCTTCTTTATTGCCTCTCACTGTTTTACAGGAGTACTTCATTTATTCTTTCTACATGCTGACTGCTTTTAAACACATCATTTTATAAATATAAATGTCCTTTCTTACATCTCATACCTTCTTTCTGAGATTATTTTTCTCATTGTCATCATCTGGAAGTTGCTTTAATGAGAGTCTGTAGGTGGGTATGTATTTTGACCTTTGTCTAGACAAGTCTTTATTTTCCCCGCATTTTGAAAGATACTTCACTGGAAGTATTACCATAGAGTGGCAATTATTTTTCCCCCGATTTTCCTTTATTCCATCTTCTTCTCTCCACTGTTTTGCTAGGAGTTAGTTCTCAGCTTGTATGATGGATTTACACTACCCTTTCCCCCTATAATTGCTATGAAAATCTTCTGTTTTCAAGATCTGAAATTACACCACACACTAGGTGTGAAGCAAATTCCCTTCTACTTACCTTGATTCATTATTCTTTTTAAGTCTGAAAATTCATGTTATTTACTCATTTTGAAAAATTCTTTGTCATTATTGGTTTTTAGAATGCCTCTCCCAGCTCACTATTCTTCCTTTCTGGAACTCATTATACATGTCAGCCTATTTCATTCTATCCTCCATGTCTGTTGACTTCTTTGATATTTTCCACTTACTTGTCTTTCTGGGCAATATTCTGTGTAATTCCTTTAAATATTCAGCTTATAAATGAATTTTCTGTTGTACTCATTAATTTTTTAATTTTAATAATGATGTTTTCAGATTTGAAATTTTATAACTAGATTCTTTGATAATCTTGAATCATACTTAGATTCCCTGTCTTCAATTTTTAAATTATTTTTAGTATTTTATTGAGGTAGCTTTGCTTTATACATTAATATGAACTCAAATGTGTTTGTTCCCCATATGTACAAGCTCTCCATTCCTCAAAAATATATCAATACATCCTGTCCCCTACCAAACCACTGTCCATTGTGCCACCACTTGCCCCAATGCCCGCATCTATTCACTACCAGTCACTTCCACTGCCAACGTCCAAGGAATGGACTGGATTAATCTGTTCCTTTGCTTTGTTCACATTCTACCGATGAGTGAGTTCATTGGTATCTGGCTTTCTTCTTTTGACTTCTTTCACTTAACACAATCCCCTCTAAGTCCATGCATGCTGATTCATATGACAAGATTTCATCTCTTCTAAGGACTGAAATCTCCCTTCTAAGAGATTTCATCTCTTATCTCTCTCTCTCTCTCTCTCTCTCTCTCTCTCTCTCTCTCTCTCTCTCTCTCTCTCTCTTCTTTATCCATTCATTTGGATGATGGACACTTAGTTTCCTAAGTTTTTAGGAACAGAGCTGCAATAAACACGGGGGTACATAAAACTCGGCAAATTAGTGTTTTTGTATCTTTTGTGTACATACCCAGAAGTGGGATGATGGGATCCTATGAGATTTCCATTTTCTACTTTTTGGGGAATCTCCATACTGTTTTCCATAGAGTTTGCACCAATTTGCACTCCCACCAACAGTGTAAAAGTGTTCCCTTTTCTCCACAACTTTACCAACATTTGCTGTTTCCAGACTTTTGGATAGTAGCCAATCAGTCGGGAAAAGGTGATATCTCGTTGTTGTTTTGATTTGCATTTCCCTAATAGTCAACAAGAAGGAATCTTTTCATGTGCCTGTTGACCCTCTGTATGTCTTCTTTGGAAAAATGCCTCTCTAATTCTTCTGCCCATATTTTAAAATTGAATTTTCTGTTTTTGAGTTTTATGAGCTTTTTGTATATTTTGTATATTAAGCCCTTGCCAGAAATATGGAATACAAATATCTTCTCTTAGTAGGGCAACCTTTTATTTTGGTGAAGTTTTCTTTCACTGTGAAGAAACTTTTTAGTTTGATGGAGTCCCACTTGTTTGCTTTTGTTTTTGTTTCCCTTGAAGCTAGAGTTGAGTCCTCAAAACTTCTCTAATGCTGATATGTAATGTTTTTCCTATGCTGTCTTTGAAGAATTTTATGGTTTCTGGTCTTATGTCCAAGTCTCGAGTCCATTTTGGGTCAATTTTTGTGAATGGTGTTAAAGAGTGGTCTGCTTCATTCTTTTGCATGTTGCTTTCCAGTTTTCCCAACACCATTTATTGAAGGGATTTTCCTTTCTCCATTGTCTGTTTTTATGTCCTTTATGGTAAATTAACTGTATGCAGGCGGGTCAGTTTCAGTGATTCAGTTCTATTCCACTGATCTGTACCTGTTATTATCTATCCTAGTATCACACAGTTTTGATCACTATCACTTTGTAGTATAGCTCGATGTCTGGGAATGTGACACCTTTGATTTTTTTCTTTATTCTCATAACTGCTTTGGCTATTTGGGATCTTTTGTTATCCATACAAATTTTAAAGTTTTTGTTCCATTTCCTTGAAATATGCCCATGGGCTTATGATGAGGGTTGAATTAAATCCAAAAATTGCTTTAGATAAGATACATAATTTTGTGATCAAATTCATGACAATTTCAATTCTGGAAGTCTTCTGTATGTGATTCTTTTGCTGTGTCTGCTGACTTTAATATGAGACTCTCTGTGTGTGTGTGTGTGTGTGTGTGTGTGATTAAAAAAAGGTGTGCTCCTCATTTTGGAACTCTGTCTGAGGAAATTTTTTTAATGCCTGGCTTAAGATTTAATTCCTCTTGAGAGATTTTGCTTTTATTTAGACTCAAGGCCATTTCAAATTTAAATTTAAATTTCAAATTTAATTCTTAAATTCTTGGTTTTCAAGTTTTCAGATTAGGCAAATAACATAAGGAGAGACATGTAAGCTGGCCAGTGGTCATAAGCTATCAGGTGAAACTTAAATTTTTCTTTGTTCCAACATGATTGTTAAATTTCATTTTAAAATTATAAACATACCAATCAGAATATTGCAATACTTATATTACCATAAGTAATATAACAGATATGTTTGTATATGTAAAACCAAGATCAAAGGGTTGGTTTTCACTGTATTTATTTTAAATTTTTTCTTTTTAATTTCTAATTGTTCACAACTTTTGTTTTTAGAAAAAAATAAGTATAGATTTATTTTAATAAAATATAATAATTATGCTCAAAGAGACTTAAAACAGGAGATGATAAAATTATTTTAATCTAATATGCATTAACTAAAACTAGTCTAATATATAAAGAGGATTAGGAGCTCGAATCTGAATTTGAAGGAAAGGTAGTATTAATTTAATTGAAGAACACAGAAACAAATCAAAGTATTTATAAGTAACATTCCTGAAATGTGGTGAGTAATGGATCACAGGTATCCACACTGAAGTCTCCACATGTGACTGGAGCTTTACTTGGTAGGTCTGGCAGGAGGACAAAGAGTTATGCAATTGACAGAGTAGTTTATACAAGGGATTTTCAGATTTAATGTGAATAAAATCATCTGTGTATCTTGTTAAAATGCAGATTCTGACCCAAATCATCAGTGATGGGGCCTGAGACTATTCATTTCGACAAGGTCTCAGGTCTTCCAATGCTTCTGGCTCAGGGACAGCTCTTTCATCAGTCAAGTGATCTCTATTACGGAGAGGTTGGACATAGAAGGGTCCTGAAACTGTGAAAGGAACTAAGGAGCCAAGGTACTGGAGGAGGTCTCTATATACTGAGGAAGAGGTATAGTAGGAGAAATGAGAGTTGGGCAAAGAAAGGAAAGTGGTCAGAGTGAGAGATGACAATTTAGTGTTTGTGTTAGAGAGTGTCTGGGTCAAGATAGAATCCAGTGGGCAGCTGAAGTGGAGTTACACGGGATCTGGAGCTAAGACGGTCCAGGCATTGAAGGTTCAGCTGTCAGTTAGTTATTGGTTGAGTGAAATCTCCCACGAATTTGGGAGGAGTTGTGGTAGAGGAGGGATGGGTGCTGCTGGAAGTACTTTAACAAATGGGGCCGAGTGGGTGGTCATGAGAACATCTGGGAATTTGGTAGCTCACCCAACAACAAGGGGTAGCGGGCAGACCTAGCCTCAAAATATGACGAACTTTGAGTTTTGGGTGGGGTAATAATGAATAGGTGGCATGTGCAAAATTATCAGTAAGGAGAGAAAGTGAAGAGAATATCACTGAAGAAGACTGATAAGAAGAGTCTGTTTAACATGGAATGAAATCATTCATGTAGAGTTGCAGGATAACAGTGAGATAATGAGTCTGCAGTGGACACTCTTGGTGTCTCATCCAGATACCTTAGCTTGCTGCTGTGTCTATCCCCAGATGCTGCGAGTTTATACCTGTCACCTCCAGAGAAGAAAAGTTAGGAGGAATCACTTTGCTTAGAGCTGTTTGGAAGGTAACACAACTCACGCCCCAGAAGTGGTCAGTAATGGCCTGATGTGAGAGTACTAAAGCTCTTTCTTCTAGAAAGGACAACTCTGCAGGGTGAGTCATGTTCCAATGGCTCCTTGTGGGATCAGGCCATGACTAAGCTTCCCTAAGAATATACACTTGCTCAGCTCCTTCCTTTTTCTTGTCCTGTTTCCCAAACATTGTTACAGGTTTTTCCTAAAGATCATCCCTCCATAAAGCACATGCACCCAAATCTCTGGCTCAGCTCTGCTTCCAGAGAGCCTGCCATAAGGCAGATGGTCCCAGAAGTAGTCCTGGGAATACTCATTGAGACTTCAAGAATGGATTCTGCAGCTGAATCATCCACCAGCTCCTGGCAGTGATGGAGGAGTATGTTGGATTGCTACCACAGGCATGATGAACTGAGATAAGATGCATGTGGAAAAGCATATATTGGCTTGTGCACTGTTTCTTCCATTTGTGAGGTGTGAAAGGAAACTGGAATTATAATGACTATGGGATCAGGTGGATATAGCTGAGCAGCACTGATACTTTGAGGAGGAAACAACAGATCAGAGCACTCAAATATCAGTTAAAACAACATGAAAACCAGAGTCCCCTTGGCACCACATAAATAATCTCTCATCTCCACTGATCAGAATCAGGACCTAAAGTGAGAGTAGCAAGTATGTCCTTTCACAGAAGAGTCTCAGCTCTGGCAAGTCTCTTATACCAAAGTCAAGTTCCTGAGAGGGAAGTAGTGGGACCTTTAGACACAGGATGAGGCTATCTGGGTAGATGTGTTTGAAAATCTTGAATACTCAGATTTCCCTAAGTCCTATCACTTGAGGAAATGACCACCACCCCTTTAGAATACCACACCCTGCACTCCTTGCTTGAAAGCCACACAGAAACCTCACGTGAAGCAGGTGCCTTGTAGGACCATATTTGCCCTCCTCAGTATTTGCCCCCATATCTCCTGTGAGCAACTAGACCGATGATGAGTTTAGTAAAACCCAACTGGAACATTCAGGACCTGCTAAGAGAGGAGAGAGGTTAAAAGTCAAAGAACCTGCAGGAACTGGCTGACCTTTCCCAGCAGGAATGGGAGAACATGCCTGGGAATGGATTTCAGGGGTGCTGGCTTGAGAGGATATACAGAACATAAAGCTGGATAAAGATGAAGCTATGTGGAGCACTTCCATGAGCCAGGATTTGGGGTCTGGTTATGATATGCTACCGTAGTGTCTCATGTAAACTTGGAAAAGTGATGGCCTAAATTAGACGAAGTTGTGTTGCTAAAATTATATGGTAGACTATGGAGAAAGAGAACAAAAAGGTAGAGAAGTGGACATGCTACAATGGATCTTTTAGATACGTTTGGAAGGCCCATCTGTCTATGTTCCTGGAAAGCCTGAGGACACACCTTTAAGTAAAGTGACAAAGCTTACAACGATGTCTTTGAGACGACCAGTAGACTCTCCTCTGTAAGCCAGTGATGACAGCAGAAGATGCTGCTGTGAAACAAGACTTGAGCATCCATGGAAATAAAAAGATACCAGAATGTCTAAGGCCATGTGGGACCATTTAACCATCGGTCATATTGGAATGACAGATTGATGGGCTGACCTGCAGGAATCTATGAAAGAAAACATGGTGCTCCTAGAGGCAAGACATAGGCGCATCCAACTGGGGTTGGAATATCTCCATCTCTATTTCTATCTCTTTATATATTAGAGCAGATTAACTGCATGTGTATGTGGCTATCAAGTTGGAAAACGTATTCTTCTCCATACTAATCAAAACTGAGAATCAAAGTAGCTAACCCCACAGAAGATGAATAACATCATGCACTAAAGTCCTGCCCCAGCGCTATGTTAACGTTTCTGCACTCTTGCCCAGCAAAGTCTGAAAGGACTGATACCATCGAGCAGTTGAAGAACATTACACTGGTCTGCTACATTGAGGAAATCATGTTAATCTCACTGGATGAGTAAAAAGTGGCAAGTACATTGAAGGTCTTGGTAAATGGCGTGTGCTTCATGAAGGTAAAGTGATCAACTCTTCAAAGATAAGAGGTCCAACACTCCTGTGTAGCTTTTAGAAGTCCAGACAAAGCAGAATATTTCCTCCGAAGTAAAGGACAAATAGTTGAACCTTTTCCTTCCCAATCTGTAGAAAGATATATACCCTGTGGAAGTTTACTGTGCACTTTGGAGATGGTATCTTCCTCACTTGAGAACACTGCTATGGTGCATGAATCATGTGATGTGGAAAGAGCGCTGGGTAGATCTTGGCTATGGTCCCAGCAGCCCTGTCATTTCCTTATCCTACTTCTTTTTCTTCCTTATGGGTTTTCCTGGAACATAATTTCCCAGTCATTCATGAGCCCTGAGATCCCTGTCCCAGACTGCTTCTAGAGAACTCCATCTACGTTCACAAAAGGGATAAGGTAGTCATTGAGGAGAGCTGGCTTTTATTTGAAGACCAAAGATTATAGAGATTAAAGAAAACCACGGTTAAATGTGGTTGCCTCAGGCATCCTAACTGGACATAGGTCCCACACAGAGGCTGCCCTCTGGGCCTGCATTGAAGGCTGCCTCACAGTGAGTGAACAAGATGAAAACCAGGTTCTCACTCCCTACTCATCGGCTTATCATCTCCCCAGAACTGGATGATGTTGGGAACTGTGGACATGCAGTTCACACATGTGGAGAAAACATGACTGACCAGAGGTGTCAGAAACCCTTTGAATGGTGTTATGAACTAGAATGTGCTTGACTTCGGATCCCTGTGTGGCACGATGGAAACGCCACAATAAATCCTTCCTGAACTGAGTTTCCTTTAAAAAGTAGCTATGTATCAAGAACTGTGATAGTCCCAATCTTATGTCCTAATATTCATTTTTAAATGTATGCTACAAATTGTATGACATGCTGTAATAATAATTCTCTTGGCACCAGTAATTTCTACACCAGACACCATTCTAGAATAACCTTAATAGCAGAGTGACTGGGATTTTTTAATTCACCACAGCATTTATCCATACAGATTTAAAGTCAGAGAACATATGCGTCAGATATCTATCTGTCTGTCTGTCTATCTACATAAATATATATAAAGAGAGAGATATATCTACATCTATATTATGAGGAACTATTACATACTGATTCTATGTCCCTGTATTTTGAGTTTTTAAGTCTCTTGAGAAGTGACATTCTTTCTTTCTTGGTATCATAAAGTTCTAGATGATGCAAACCATGTAACTATTCTTTTAAAAAATCCTCCCTGTCTGTAGGGTTCTGCCCCCAGTGTTAACCACAACTGAGCACACATACGCACACACAAATAGTAGCTCATTAGTCCACAAACAACTGTGCTTAATTTCATGAAAATTATACAGCAAAACTCCAAAACTATCTCAGTGTAGGAGATATAACTGGGTATTAGTTCTTCAAGCCTGACAGCATGAAAGATGGGTAAGGACCTTGCCCTCCTTTTCTCAGTGTACTGCTGATAAATTTTGTAGGGTACCAATTTAAAAAGGCTCTGAAAGACATTATATTTTAAAAGCATGATGTGACAATGCTTCCCTTACATAATAAATATATTAATGAATTCTGACAAAAGTTATGCTCTTGTCTTCTTAAAACAGCCATTTAAGCAAAATAAGTAGTGCCCTCCGATGGGTGGATGCTGCGGTGCACCACAGTCCAGTGGACCAACGACAAGCAGGAACTGGAGGCGTCCTGACTAACGATCCTATCCTGGCCTGACCATGCATATGCTAGGGATTTTCTCAACAAAGCGAATATCAGCTATGACTCTATTTGAACCTGAAGAGGAGACCACCTCTCACCTGGCAGCTCCTCCAGTCTTCCTCACCTTACTTATGGTGCCATTGTTTGCTCACCTCCAAATCTAGAACCAAGGAGGCCTCTTCCATACCTCCTTGCCTTCGCTTCCTCCCACAGTCTAATCCACTCAGACCATTTGCTCCACCCTCGAAATACACCCCAGCTCCACCTTTCACCACCTACTCCACCTGCACGCTGGGCCAAAGCACTGAGGCCCTTTGCTGGGCTATATCTTCAGCCTCTGAACAGTCCTCTGCATCCACTCTTACCTCTCCCCACAACCCAGTCTTCAAAAAGAACAGCCAGGAGAGTGTTTTAAACATGCAAAAGAGGCCATGGACTATCCATACTAAAACTATCCAAGGGCACTTACCAAAGCAAACTACTCCCCTCAGGATAATCTGGGTCCTGCCTAACATTTGGGCTTTAGTTTCTTCTCTCTTCCTTCCTCTCTCTGTCACCCAGATACATCTTATTGCTGTTTGTCAAATGCATCAAACCCATACTGTCGCAGGACCTGTGCGTTTCACGTTCCTTCTGAGAGGTATAATTTTTTCTCCACATTTTCACAAGACTGGCTCCTTCGCAGCATTCAAGCCACCTCTTCCCAGGAGTTTTCCCTGATAAGCCCACTCAAAGCAGCCCACCCCAACTCCACTAACTCCTTATGCCATTATCCTGGCTTTATTGTCTTCATAGCATTTATACCAGTGCTTAATGGGTCAGACTTTTTTGCAGTCGGCAGTTTCATCTCACCCCCAACTCCCACCACCCTGACCCTCTCCTCTCGTCCCCACTGCGCTCGCTCGTGCTCTCTCTCTCTCTCTCTCTCAAATGCATATCTCTAGTAATGTATTAAGTTACACTAGAATATACGGTCACAGGGATAGGGACTCTACCACGGATCTCTAGAGTCTAGAACAGTACCTGTCACATGGTAGGCATTCAGTAATATTCAATGAATAAACTGATTGCATGAAAAGAATTATTACAAAATACCCTACAATTTTTAACAAACATTTTTCTTCTGTCAGCAAAAAGAAACTGACTAAAACAGCCCATATCAGATTCAATGGAAACAAATGTATCGAGTACGTGAAGTGTCTACAAGTGTTAGTGTTAGACTTGGAGATTATCACTGTCATGACAAAGGGAGCTGGTGGATGGGTGCAGGTGATTCTTTGCAATGGTGGTTCCATTAGGAAATACTGTCCAGGCAGACAACAGCCTTGGACAAGTTATGCACAATGAGATATAAAATATGAATCTGACATTATCAGGACAAATGAATACAGAAGTTGACAACGTGTCCACCTAAAATCATACACCAATGGAGCCAACCACAAATTCCGCTTAAGAGGGGAGAACCCAATATGTTATTCATAGATTGCGTGTCGTGTGTTGCAAGCCATTCCCTAATTAGTAGTTCACAATTTATGAGGCTTGCAAAGGTGATTTAATTATTTTTCAGTTTAAGATAAAATGATCCACCCAAAAATTGACTTAGCTTATGTAGACAATGAACACAGCTTTTAGCTGTTTTGAAGACTAGGAAAACAGAATATATTAAGAATTAATATATTAGATTAGAAAGGAAGGAAGCTAGGCACTATTTTGCAGGACTCCTAAATTTAGAAAGCTCAACATGTTGCATTTTATCAAATAGCACTTCACTTTACCCACAGAACTGATGAGGTAAACGATAAAAAATGAGAAGAAAAGGTCAACCTCCTTCATCTCACCTTATTTTTTCCACTGGTGATATTAGCAACTTTACAGTAGCCTGTTACGGTGCTAAACACATATTTGTAAATATGCACATATATATGTATATATACATACACACATATGAACAATATATAGGCGTGCATATGCACTGTTTCTCATTGTGTCAGAGAAGCAATATTTCTCCTTTTTAGATGAAAATATCATTAACAGAACTTAAAAATAGTGACTGCCATTGACAGGACCTCAGTTCCTTAGACTACAGAATGTTCTATATCTGTTTCAATAAATGGTGTCATCATCCACCCAGCTAAGCAATCTGAAGCTAAACTCTCTCTAAATACTTTTTCTAAGCACCACCCCAGCTCTTATGAAGTCCTTGTGATTTTCCACCTCCAAGTATCGCCTCGCTTTGCCGGCTTCTCTCTCAGTCCGCTGGTGTTCAGGATACCAGCACCTCTGGCCCCATTACTCTAATAACCCCAGTTTGTCTCCTTGAAGTTACTGGAGCCCCTTGCCCAACCTCTGGTCATTCTGTACAAGAGTGATCCTAACAGGCATACGGAACTGATTGTTTCACAGTTCCCCCAAAGCTTATCTTGTTTTCTATTGTTCTTAGGAAGAAGAAGACCCATTCACCTGCTCCACTGTATTCCCTTGGTGGGGGTCTCTCCAGAGCCTCATGGCCTCTTCTCTGTCCATCATGCCTACAGGAAACCTACAAAGATTTCCCCACTCCTGGGGCTTTGTGCGGATGTTCCTGCTGCCTGCAATGTGTGTCCTTTCCCTCCTCATCTACTGAAAGGACCCTTCAGTGCTCAGTGCATTCACTGCCTCCTTAGAAGTAAACTCTTCTGTGTAAGGTCAGCTCTGCCTTCTAGTGCTGGCAGTGTGCCTTTCCAGTCTATCAGCTCAATGAGCCCAGGTATGAACTGTCACCCTTCTCTGCCTACGCTATCCCCAGTGCCAGCCCCGCTGCCCAGCACACAGCAGGCATGCCATATATCTTTGTGGGATGAATAGTGAAAACCTCAAGTTTCTAGGGCTTTAAACACTGAAACTTTTGGAGCAGAAAATCTACCAAGATATAAGTGGGAAGATTTTATAGCAAAAGCAGTTGTCCCTGAGCCCCTTCCCTGGGTGTGTGGCAAACAAGTCTCTAGGGACAGTGAGTCTGCTCTGGATATAGCTCTGACCTTTGCTAACCAAGCAGGTGGGTGCTGCCATGATTTTTCCATTTCTAAAATCAGTGCTATTCAGAATGCAGGCTTATCAGAGATAATCTCTTTCAGGGGAGTAACTTGGAAGCTGGACTACTGTCTAGGGTACATAAATACATTAATAACTATAAGAAACGACCTCATCATTAATATTTGCTGGCATAAAAATGTGACAAAGATGCTGTCTTTGATCACGCTTCAGTCAGGCTCCTCTGAGCCATCTTTATGTCTAGGCCTCGTTCTCAGGCCCTGTGTTTGATCTGCCTGGCATCCTTCAGTTATCAGTTTATCATGACTCCTTGCCCTGCTCCTTGATATTTTATCATACCCTCCTTATCTGATCAAATCCCTCATCCTCCCTGATCACTCTGGCCTGCCTTAAGCAAGAACACCCTGACCTTGACATCTCTCCTCTTAGTAACTTTCCGTCTACTGAGCCCTGCACTGCTCATTGGCTCTAAATCCCCAGCTGTCTCTGTGGGGTTTGCAGTTGAGTTCAATCTCTTTCTCCTACTGTGGCAGTCAGAACACCTAGATAATAGTGATGAATAAAGTCTTCCTCACTGTTTTAACAAGTGCCAAATAAGTTTTTCATGAACAAAAGGAAAGATTTTACTGTATGAGGGTTCTACACTTTGACGCATTCTTTCACTTGATCATTCTATTCATTCATTTATTCGAAGCACTATATGTAGGTAATTCTTTCATCCTTCCTACACTCAGTGAGGGCCCCTGCACAATGACAGGCTTCTTTATAAAATGTACTGCATGGGGTTCATGTGTTTGAGACAGAAACAGAGCTTAGTTTTCCTAGCAGTGAGAGTGCTAGAAGAAGTTTGATCAGAAAGCTAAAATCATCATGTTTCATTTCATAGTTATTCCTCCCAGTTGAAGGGAGTATTTCTATTCTGAAAAACAAGAAAATGTCCCCCTTTGGTTCATGTCTGGACAAGATGGTGCTCCGGGTGTTGGTAATAAGATAGCTGATCTAGCACAAAATAGCTCTGTTAGGAAGTTCATTTGCCCCTAAGCCCTAAGCAGGGGTAAAAGGCCAAAGAGCCACCAGTGACGGGCGGGCTCCAGCACTGGAAGGCAGTAGCAAGCTGGGGAATCCTGGAGACCTCTGCCAAGTGTGGAGGACATGGGGTAGGGGACTGAAGAAATTCCTCTTCCTTTCTGTCTAAAGGGTACAGGAAAACAAAAGCCCTGTAGAAGGAAGCAACTGGAACCTTCTGGCTGTCCCTGACATCTCCACTTCCTGATCCCTCTCTGCTGGGGCATTTGGGCCACATGAGCAGGACAACTCAGTGATCTGTGGGTGGTGTTCTCAGCACCAAAACTACTCCAAGCATCACTACTCCGAGAACAGGGACTGGCCGAAAGTATTACGCCAGGGGCCACAGACACAATCTGGATAGACAACAAGATGTGTATTAGATTAGCATTCTGGTAGAATGGTCCTGCATTCCTTATAAATGTCAAGAGACTATGATGCTTCTCGGGCTTTATCTTGCACTGATAAACTAGCCCAGAGGCTGGTGTTGGCCTTGTTCCCCACTGGACCCTGGAGCCTGGCAGCACGTCTGGCACTGAGGACCCTGAAGAAAAAGGCAATAATGGATGAATCTAATGCTCAGACTTCGATCATGAATACAGGAATTGAGAATACAGCTGATCCTTGAACAACTTGAGATAAGGGGGACAGACTCCCCATGTTCCCCATGTAGCTGAAAATCCATGTTTAACTTTTGACTCCACCAGAACATAACTACTAAGAGCTTGTTGTTGACCAGAAGCTTTACTGATAACATCAATAGTCAATTAAAACATATTTTGCACATTAAATGCATTATATACTATATTCTCTTGCAATAAAATAAGCTAGAGAGAAGAAAATATTAAGAAAATCATAAGGGAAATACATTCAGTGCCATACTATACGCACAGTGCTATACTGTATTGACATATACTGCAAGGTTATGTCATCTACAAGATGAATCATCTAGCAATACAACGTCAGAATTGTCTTATACGGTCCACTCGGGGGCCTCAGGCATTAAGTCTGCAGCTCTGACACAGTCCACGGAAAGGCCAAGAATCTGAGTTTGTGACCTAGGGCTCAGGGTGAACAACCAAAAAAAAAAAAAAAAAAAAAAAAAGAACAACCAAATAAATAAATAAGATGCTTCTTCCTCCTCTCCCTTCCTTCTTGACTACCCACTTGCCTTCATTTCTGCCTGCTTCTTTCTTAAAAAACATGTCTCAGATAATACTGCAGATGTTCTACATATTACATCAAACATCAAAGATAAAAGATAACATGAAATAGTCATATTTATTTATAGTCATAATTCATACATTGACAATCCCCAAACATCTTAAAAAATGCCAGTATAGGTGCTCTGGCACATTTCAAACCCATGTTGTTCAAAGGTCACCTGTGCAGTTTGGACTGAGCTTTCCCATTGACTGTCTCGGTTCCCTCTCTATGTGCTGAGATGTTATTCAGAGAGTCAGCACATGCACAAAGTTCTGCATCCAAAGCTATTTTCCTCTGAATGGAATATAATGGGTCAGCCCCTCAGCTATAAAAAGCTGGCATTTTTGTTAAGTGGGGACGTAAATCATAATTATATTAGAAAGGTCATATGCTATCGGGAGTCCGATAGACACAGAATTTCCTCCAGGCATGGATAAGTAAAAGGAACCTAGCATTGCTTTGTTTTGTTATAAAAGTATCTTCTGGTGGAGGAAAAGATTACTCTCTGGGCTGCATTACTGCCCCTTGTTGTCCACCTGTCATGAAATCTTCATACAGAGAATATATGTTCATAGACAGACAATTTTTTTCCATCCATTTCCTTGGGGATTTTGCTGAGGTGCATGAAAAAAAGTATTCATTAGCTTAACAGAACTTTTCAAAATGCAACCACACTCCAGGTAAAATTATATACAATATAGGTCAACTTATTTTAAGTGGGCCCCAAAGTGGCTCTCCGTGAACTACTTTTACTTGTTTTGCATGACCAAGTTTCCCCAATACTGAGAAAAAAATGAACAGAAGTTCAAGATAAGTGTTTCTTCTCTGTAAATTGCCTGTGGATAATTTTCCAGGGCAGTACAAAGCCAAGGGAACTGGAAGATACTGATTCTTCCATCGGGTTCGAAAGTCAAGGCCCTGCCTCACCACAACTCATGCTGCATTCGCACTCGACTCCCATGGGCACACCTTCTGATGGGCTTTAAAATGATGGTGACTGATCCTGACCCCAAAAGAGGTGAGGAAAGATGGCAGGCCTGACATGGCAGGAATGCAAAGCCTGAAAGCCTCAGGGTGAGAAATATTCCCTCCACAGGCACACTTTTTATTCAAATCAGAAGACATTTTCCCTACGAATCAAAATTTGAGAAGAGTCACTTATCCATTATTCCCTTAGAAATAAATTTCTGCTTTGACTCTGAAGAGATGTCCATTCCTACACCTGCAGGGCCTCCAGGTTAGATGACAGAGTCTCCACAGAAGCCCCCAATAGCTGAGATCATGAAGAAGTAAAAACAGATATCATTTACTGTAGGCCCTCACATCTATTTTAAAACATCGATTTTACTGAGATAATTATCAGGCACTACAGGACGTAAACCCTCACAAGGAAAAAAAATTATATACATATATTCAATTTTCATGTCACTTGGACTTGTGTTTGTCTTTTGCAGTGAATGTTCTGTCCTTAAACAAGACCAGAAGCCAATGAAAAAGCAAGTCAGTAATTTAAGGAATACACATCTCATCTTCAACTACATCTCCATATTAAACTGACTGGATTCTGTCACCAATATCATCTAACATACACACTGCAGTCAACAGTCTGTTGCGACCTCACTGCCTCTCATCAGAGCACTGTATTTATTCTCATTCTCTTGCCATTGATGCTGTATTGCTCTCTTTCCTTCCCACTGGTCCCTTATCTGCAGCCCCAGTCATCCGGTGACCCCACATTTTTCAAGTTGTCTCTCCATTTATTTCCAGCACATTTCCATCTTTGATAATTAATCACAGACTTAGAAATTCTAAGTTATGTGTTCATCTAGCATCACCAATGAGGCCAACTCCACGAGGGAAGGCATTGTGTCTTATATGAAAGAAGACTCTCTTTGCATTCACACTACAAAGGCCCAGGGCAGGTGCTATCACTTCCTCAAAGTAATTTCAGACAAAATGTATTAGATGATGGCGTTAAGTGTGCCAGTTCTATCAGCCTGACATCTCAGCCTGACATCTTCACTTGACATCTCAAAGGTACCTCGAAATCTGCATGTCTGAGAAACCAATTTGTGAACCTCCGTGGAGTCCACTCATCTAATAATTTCTACCGTAGGCAGTGGTACCCCATTCATCTAGCTCCCCAGCCAGAGACCCGACCTCATCTTGGCCAATAATTTCCCCTCTTTATTTCAACACATCACTCTCTACTCACTTACCTAAACATCTCTCCAATCATGCATTGATTTTTCTTCCTCCACATCTACCACACTGGTCCAAATCACGATCACCCACTGTCACAGTCTCCTGTTCAGTCCCCACCCATCTGTTCTTGAAATGTGAGTCTGCTCAGATAACCCTAAGGAGAGTCCATCATTGCTTAGGAGGTTCTGAGGGTCTAG
>RJWH01008707.1:0-28339 GCA_004363575.1 Solenodon paradoxus
AGAAAAGGGAAATGTCACTCTCCCCTGTTTTTTTTTTCCCCACTTTGGGGGGAATTCTAACGCATTCACATCCTCAAAGGCACTTTCATTCTTCGGGGGAGATTTGGGAGCCATTGAATAGCACCCCTTTGGAAACACTTTGAATCTTCCTTCCCAGGCCTTAACCACCCACAGTGCTTGGTTTTATCTTGACAGGGACAAGATGCCGCTTAGAAGCTGGGAGACATATGGACAGAGCATGTGGAGGTAACTCTGTGTAGAATTCTCTGGAAAAAGAGGAGGTGGCCCAGGGGACATGGGTCTGGCTGCCACCATCTGGCTGCAGCAGAGACGCCTGTCCCTGGGACACCTGCGCACCATCACTGGGGGCGTCAGGTGGGGCAGCCAGAGCAGGATTCACAGCCAGGAGACGTCATTCAGGTTTGGCTCCGGAGTAAAAGTTCTCACTCCATCCTGATGTCCCTGAGTGAGGGTGAAAGCCTTCTGCATAGGGTCTTCATTATTGCTTAACAACAAGCACTTTTTGAGTAAAACAAAAAGGCAAAACCTACTTTTGAGTGGGAGGCTGTGGGAGAGACTGGAAGAACGGCGGGTGTCTGGATGTTACCCTGAGGTTAGCCTTTCAGGCAAGGTCCTCTGCTGTTCAGTGCGCGGCCCTCTGAATATGTCTCACCGTGCTTTGCATCGCCATTTTAGCTTCTAGAAACATCTGCATGGACCTGCCAAGGAGCAGGCTACAGATTTGTATTATGACCGAGTTTTGAGGAATCCGGCCATGGGGTCCTCACGGAAGCACTGGCATCTCATGCCCATCGTCAGGACAGCCCCAGGGCGGGATCCCGGTGCCAAGGGAAATGCTGATGAAAGTCTTTGTGCTGATCAGTTGCGTGCTGGAGTCCCCGGCGGTGACCGGCACTTTGTCCATGATGCTGATTCCTTTGTGAGCTAGAGTCCCCGGCTGGGTGTCTCTGCCTTCCGTGTGGGATGCACGGGAGGGGATGGGCAGGCTCCGTGTCTAACGGCCCCAACGGCGGCAGCCCCGTGCGTCTTTGAACTTCCGTCCGTCTTACTCTCTTCTCTGCGGACAGCGGGAGCCCCTCTGACCAACCGCAGCCTCTTCTCTTGCTGCTCCTCCCTACCGGCCACCAGGTCATTTGTGGGCAGATCAGCCGTGCGTTCAGGTTTGCGCAGCAGTGGGTAGGTTTGATCTGATTCTACAGAAAGTGTATAAAGCAGACTTTGAGATCTGAAAAGCTGGGTCGAGACAGGCTGCCCAGCGGGCGGGGGTTGCGGAGCGAAGGCTGGTGAACCTGAAGGCAGACAGATAGGAAAGAGTCTGTCTGGAGAGCAGAGGAAAAGCAGAAAAGAGTGAGCCGAGTCCAGTAACATGTGGAGTGTGGAAACGTCAGAATAAATGTTTCCAGCGCACCTTAAGATTTTTTATCACACTCTTCTCTTTGTCCTGTCGGCCCGGAGCTCCCCGAGGCCCTCCGACCTGAGGGCAGCCCACCGCACGCGCTCACTACATAGCAAATGAATGGGCGCTCTTGCTGCAGACTCACTCACGAGTGGAAGGTCAAGCTCCCTGCAGCAGGAGAACAGCCCTTGCACACATCTGCCTGGAGCAGACACACTGGAAACGTCACTGCTGGAGATATTCGATGACCCGGGAAACTGCTAAGAGGGCACGCGGGGAGCCGGGAGCTCGACTGCTTTGCTCACTGCAGGATCTCCTTTCTCCTACAGCTGCGTCTTATCGTTCTTTGTTCCGCTGATGTTTATTCACGGTGCAGCTGACAAGATGTCCATCTGGTGCTGGCTGCGTGATGGACAAGCCAGGTCCCCATGGAGCTGGTGGACCTGGTGGTGGACAGAAAACGGCAGAGTGAGCTGCATATTCAACAAGTCCACGGAAAAGCGCATCTATGTTCATTCCATGGTATCTGAATGTCAAAGGATTCTTCTTCAGTCTTCTCTCCCTGCCCCCCAACACAGACTTGACACCCCCGTGCGTGTGAACGGGAGCTGACACCTTCTGAAGGCCTTTGGAATGACTGCGATATGTGGTTCAGGTGAGGGTCGGGTCAGACTCAGCTCTTCCGTCTGTCCTCTGCTGTCGGGGACACAACAGGCAGGTGCCTGAGTCCACAGGGACGTGCAGGTGGGGCGGTGACACCTGCTGCCGGGCCCACCCACGCTCTTCCCTCCTGTGAGGCTCCTGGCCCCAAGGCGGCTCTGCCAGATGCAGTCCTGTCAACACAGACACAGTCTGCACCGGCAGACACTTGACGCAGCAGGAGGGCAGTGCTGGCGGCCTCTAGAGTAACAGATTGTGCATGATACCACCTGCGGTGTTGGATTTGATTTGGGGACCACATGAGCTCATCCGTCTCAGGGGGCAGCTGCCCCGGGGGCCGCACGGGCAGGGCTCTGAATGCCGGTGCATGCCCACCCACCTCTCCTGAAGAGGACAGCTCCCACAGGCCCCTCCGCCAGGTGACCTCGCACCAGGGGCCTCCTTTCCAGGTGCAGAGGGGCCAGGCCGCGGGAGAGGAAGGCCATGTGAGCCCTTCTCTGACTCCAGGAGCTGAAAGGCCAGGCTCCGGCTCCCACGTGCAAGAGGCTCTAGAATCAACAACACACGTGATTGCCTTCAGGCCTTACTCAGTGGCGTCCATCTGGGGCCTGGCCCAGAAGAACGCTGTCCGGAGCACGAGCAGGGAGCATCGTCCCCAGGACAGCTCGCGGTGCTGATGCTGGCTCGTCACCATCCGCTGCAGTCCCGAATAGCAACGTTGCTGCACGGAAATGCGGCCATTCATTCAGAGTTAGTGACGGACACGATGTGAGCACTATTTCAAAATGCTGCCCGTGAAGTGGGGTGTCCAGTCCAAGTCAAATTAGATAGATAATAAATTATTTAAAAATAATGAGTCATTATTTTGAAGACTGTGAAAAATGCGTAGTGTTTCTTTTCTATCGTTATTACAAGTTTAGATTTAAAACGTCTTCATGATCAGACACAAAATTACTACTAAATATTTCAGCATAGGTGGCCTTGAGATCTTGTTCTTTGAGTTTTCATCAATGTTAATAAATTCAGGATCTTTTGACGTGAATTATACTTATCTCCAAAAACTGTATCAGGATGGGCGCCGGAAGCTCTGAGCTATTAACAGATGGAGGGTCTGGGAACAGAAGTGAGGTGGCGGCTTATTCATCTGAAACACCATCCGTAGCCACATATCATAATTCATTCAATGCATTGGCGCTTAAGAGGAGGAGTCATTGACAACGAGCGTCAGCGGCTTCGGGAAGGCTCCGGACAGGCGGTGCCGCGCCTTGGAGACGGCAGCGCAGGCGAACCGGCCCCCCGAGGTGCCGCGTGCCGTGTGGCTGCCGGACCCCCATCGTCGTCGTCGTCCTCTTTCTAAGACCCCGCCTGTCTGTGGCTCCGGCTTTTGTGACTAAACTGTTTGCAAAGCAATGCAAGTGGGAGCTGAGATTTCTTTCCAGCTAGAAATTAGTTAAAAAGCGTTAAATTCTTCGGGCTGATGCCGCTCAGGGGACGTGTGGTCGAGCTGTTACGTTAGCGCTGAGTCCATCTCAGCGAAGTCGTCTCGTCTGCTCGCTGAGTCCAGGACCTTACTTCCTCTGTGCCCAGAGCAGGCCGGCTGCAGACACGCGCGGTGAGAGGCTCGGAGGAGAAACGGTACATCGTCTGACCGGCTTCGCTCAGCTTTTGTGTGTCTGGCAAATCTCTGCCGCACCTTTGTCTTTTGAAGACAGTTTTGCTGGGTATCTAATTCTGTGTTGATAGCTTTTTCTTCCTGATTTTTTCTTGCTTGTGTTTCTTGAAATGCAAATGAAAGCAACACGAGACACCATTGCACACCTCGTAAATGGCCGGGATAGGAAGCCACCGCACCTGGTGCTGGCAAGGGTGGGCAGCCACGGGGACCGGCCCTCGCCCTGGCGGGGGCACAGAAGGGCGGACACTTCGGCCGGCAGGTTGACAGAGTCCCACAAAACCAGGCAGGCTCTGCCACGCTGCCCAGCACTCGCACAGCTTGGCTTTAACCCACAGGTGCAGAAAGCGTGTGTCCACACGACACCTGAACACCGAATCTTTCAGTTGCCACAACTTGGAGGCAACCGGATGTCCTTCAAAAAGTGGGCTGATTAGACCCGAGGTGCATCCAGACACGGAATATCACTCAGTGCTCCAAAGACCCTGGTCACGAAGTCATGGAAGACGTGGAGGAAACCGCATGCAAGCTGCCGAGTGAAAGAAGCCCGTCTGAAAAGGCTAATATTGATGATTCCAACTATATGACATCATGGGAAAGGCAAGACGCTGGCGACGGAGAAATTGTCAGTGCGTCCAGGGATGGCGGCAAACAGGATGAACAGCAGACACAGGCTTTAGGGCGAGAAATGCTCTGCATGACGCTATAATGATGGACACCCGTCTTCCTCCATTTTCCCAAGCCCTGATGGCCTCTCAGCAAAGGGCAGCCGGCCTCTGAGCCCAGGGGGAGGGCGGGGGGCATGGAGGGTGTCGTGACGGTGCTGTAGGGACCCTGGGGGACACATGTCCAGGGCCAGGCAGTCCCAGGCTGGCAGGCCATGTGCAGACCTGGCTGCTCTGCCACGAGGCCCCCGCTCCCTGCCTAGCTTGGCCGCCTGCATCGGGCTGAGCCCTGCTGTTCCCTGACGCTGGCTCCCCGGCACCCCAAGCAGCCCTCCACCAGGGCCTGTCCTGCTGGCCAGCTCGGGGACCCCAGGAGAGTGGCTCAGGGCCCGAGGGGCCTTTCAGGGGTGGTTAGTGTCTGGGGGCGCTGGCACAGGGATGGAGGACCAGGCATCTCAAAGGGCAGAGAGGAACATTTCGGTGCTGGAGGCTGGGAGTCGGGGCTCCGCTGTGGGCCGGCTGGTTCCTGCTGTGGCCGCGAGGAAGCCATCCCAGCCTGTCTCTGAGGCTGCTGATGGCCTTGGGGTTCCTCGGCTTGTGGGGGCCCCCACAGTTTCACACGACTTCCTTTCTGTGCATTATAGAAGGTCAGGCAGGCTGGACGGGGTGCACCCTACTCCGGTATGACCTTGGCTTAATCCCATCTGCAGGCCCCTGCTTCCAAGTAGGGTCCTGTTCCGAGGTCCTGAGGGCGCTTCAATGTGGTATCCAAGGGGCAGAATTCAACCTGGGGGACACGCTGTCCCCCTACACCGAGCAGGCGGGGTCAAAGGCTGCAGGCAGAGGTGGGACAGGGCCTCTCAGCCCGGGGACGCCACACAGCTGGCAGGAGGCAGGGTCCTGTCTGCCCTGAAGAAGGGTGAGGAGGTGACGGCCCCCCTGCTGCAAACACAGCCCGTCTGCCCGTGGCTCCAAGGCCGCTGCCCCCTTCAGCATACAGGCGATGAGACTCGCCTTCCTCCAGCATCGCACACCAGCTCCATGTGCACAAAATCCTTCCCTTCACCTTCTGCACGGCGGGGCGCCCCCCAGCCCGCCAAGCAGGGAGCAGCCCCCCACTTCATCTCATTACAGAGCAAGGGGCGTGTGACCCCTGACCTTCATCTCTGCCCACACGCTCTCGGGCCACGTCTGTGCTTCAACCAGGAAACTGCTGACCACCCCAAGGGGCCCTGGCTCGGCCCCCACCACGGAGGCTGCCGGAGACCGCAGTGCGCTCATTAGAAACCCCGCCCTGAGGGTCCCTGGGGACCCCGGGCCACCGCCTCGTGGGCTGGGCTGCCTGCTGCATTTTGCGTCTTGTAGACGTGCACCCCTGCCTGGTCCCCGGGCCCAAGTTTCCACGGTGTCGATGGCATTGGGGTGTCGCTGTGACCCTCAGGAGAGCAGTGTCCACTCTGCTTCCTTGAGCCAGGCTGACGGCCCAACGTCCACCCGGCACAGCCCACCAGGGGCTGGCATGCCCCAGCCGCTTCCAGGGCTCAGGGACACCAGACACAGCAGCTTTCCGCGCAGTGGGCATCACAGAGGCCCGGCCTTCTCAGCTGGAGCCCCTGGGCCTCAGACCGTCACTGGGTGAGACACCTCGGGGTGCTGCTTCTCCAGAGGGGACTCCAGCCCAGAGGTCCCCTCCCGAGCTCAGCAGAAGAGCAGGGACGCAGCGGACGGAGGGAAGATGGCCGGACGGCCTGGCAGACTTGCCCAGGAGGTGAGTTTTGTGTGCCAGGGAGAATAAATGGGTGGCAGGGGAGACCAGCCAGGCCTGCAGGAGCTCAGGGTCCGTCTGGAGGCCCCTGCCATGTGGAGGGAGAAGCAGAGGGATGGGCCCGGCCTGGGGGTTCTCGCCCACGCCGAGACCGGGGCAGGACCGCTACCCTGAGACTAGCCGGCCGGCGTGCACTGTGAGACGCCACCGAGACACAAGCAGCCCTTGTGAGAGGAGCATGGGGCGTCCCATGGGGTCAGGGCGCTGAGACCCTCAGCCGGAGCGGGGCACACGGCGGCTGGGCACGGCCCGCTCGGGGGACAGCCACAGCTGCTGGCCGCCGAGCGGGACACCCCGGCTGCAAGAAACTCAAGCAGAGGTCAGCGTTCAGGCCAGGCAGGAACGGGGCAGAGCTGGCCGGACTGGGAATGAGCCCCTCGCCCAGGCCCCGCAGGCAGCCGCGGCACGTGTTGTTATCAGCCTTCCACGTCTCGGTGGCAAACGCCATTTCCCTGCGTTATGTTGCGGCTCCAGAGGACGCATCTCTTCGTCCTGCCTGCCCTCAAAGGCACGCTCTGCCCCCGCACCTCGGACGATGGTGCTGCTTCCGTTTGGCTGCCCAGTCTTTTCCGAGGCTCCGTGATCAAGAGCCCCGGCGCCTTCCACCAGCTGGTCCTCTGGGACCCGAAGTGCCGGGGCTGATGGGGGCCCTTCCGAAAACCCGGGGAGCAGGAGGCCGGGCCTCAAAGAGGTGGCTTGGGGGAGGGCTTCCACGTGTGCGGTCTGCTTCTGGGCAGCGTCTCCCTCGCAGCCCATCTCAGGCCTCTCTGCTGTCCTCTCCACAAGTGGTCACTGAAGCCGCGGCGCTCCAGACCCAGGGCCGTCCTCCCAGCCGCTCCGCTGCGGAGTTTCTTCGGGGCCTCTCGCCGGCGCCGGCGGTCGGTCCACTGTCGGAGAAGGTTCTCGAGGGCTTCGACAGTGTCTCTCCTGGCGTCTCGCTCTCCCGCCTCTGACGGCGTTGTTGGTTATAGTCCCCTGTTCCTTCGTAGCTGTAGGATTCTTGTGTCCCCTCGATGACCCCTGTAACCACAGGAAATCGCCCTTCTCCCCGGTGACCACTGGGCTCTGGAATCCGCGCTGTCAGATGGGAGTCCCTGCTGGGGTACCAATCGGTGCTGGCGCGGCGTGTCCGTTCCCACCCTGTGACCTGCGCGCCTTCATGGTGAAAGGAGGTTTCGTAAGCAGAGCGGAGTTTGGGTCCCGCTTTCTGTCCAGGGCGGCAGCGTCGTCCGTTTCGGTGGGGCGCTCAGATAATTTACGTGGGACGTGATTACAGCATGACTTCTCTTTAACTCCTCCAGCTCTTGCCTTCTATTTGTCCCATGTGGCTTTTACGCCCTGATTTTCCCTTTTGGATTTCAACGTTTTGCGCATCCGCTTCGCCCCTCTGTGAGGCTCATCAGCTGCCAGTCCCGGTTCATTCAGTGGCCAGCTCGGGTGGATCTCTGCGTCATCCGCCTCCGCCTCCAAGGGACGCTCCGCCGTCCGGGTGGGTGGGGGCCTGAGTCCCTCCTCTGTGCCCACGCGTGGCTGCGAGCCCGGCCATGTCGCCTTTTTGGTGACAGGTATTGCATTGGAAAGAGATCTAGAAAATAAGAAAATGATGCCGTGTGTGTGTTCCCGGGTTTGTGTTGGTTTGTTTCACTGTCCCAACTCTTCAGTTCTTGGCTTCGAATTTCCAGACCTCGGTCTTCCCGTCCCCGCAGGAAAGAATTCACGCGAGGCTCAGATAAGCCAGAGAAAGCTTAGGCCAGCACAGCAGCACACGTTTCTTGAACAGGCAGTGCGTCCTCAGAGAGGAGGACAGGATGCGCCTGCCGGAAACGTGGGCATCAGAGCAGGTGTGTTCCTGGGGCTTTCACCCCACCTGCTCTCCCCAGGCCCTCCCCTGGGGCGGGTTCTGCGCCTTCACTGCCGTCATCTGATTGACAGAGCTACAGACCCAGACTCTTAGTGCGTGGTCTCCCGCGTGACCACCGAAGTGAAACCCGCGGGGGAGCGGCCACAGCTGCAATGCTGACTTTATTTTAATGACATTATAACGAGGGACCCATCTCAGGACAGGGTCTTGCCCTCTCTTTGCATGTGTGTCCATCCAGTTCCTTCCAGATCGACTTGAGACAGGACTCTCCGACCACTGTGTCTCCCCGCCTAGGTTTTCGATTAGTTGGGGCCCTCGTGCCCTTGCAGTTAATCAGGAGAGAGTCCCCCGTGTCACGTCCAGCTGCTACCGTAATTCACTCAACAGGTGCGCACAGACTCAGTGCTCGGGGAAAGTTCCAGAGCTTGACAGATGTCCCTGGGCCTGAGGGGGTTTTCTCGGTAGGACAGCCTGTATCCTGAAGGCACCCGGGCACAGGTCTGGCTCGTCCCCTAACATACTGACGCCCATGGGGCCACCATGGGCCCGTCACTCCTTTGTGTTGATCCTCATTTCCATTTGGTATTGTTTCCTTCCAGAAGACTTTCCTGAGAATGTCTTGTATTTGGGGTTTACTGGTGATAGATGAAACTTTTGCTTTTATGGGAAATAAAAGGCTGTTTCCCTTCATCTGGGGAAGCTGCTGCGGCTGGGAATAGAATCCTAGATTGATGGCCTTCTCTGTGTAATGAACGTGTTGGTCCTCTGTCTTCTTGCTCGAGTTGTTTCTGACGGGACATCCGCTCTCATCCAGTCCCCTCGGCTCTGGCCATAAAATACTGCTTCGCTCTGCCCACTTGAAAGAGTCTTGTCTCCCTCACTGGCGGCGAACATTTGATTAGACTGTGACTCAGTGTACTTTCTTCTGTGTTTCCTCGGGACTAAGGGGCGTGGACCTTCCTGGGTTTATGAGTTTCTAGTTTTCACATCAGATTTGGAAAATATTTTGACCATTATTTCCACTTTCCTTCAGATAGCTTTACATCTTCTGTATTTTACCCGACTCTGTGAACATGTGAAATACAGCTGGGAAGACTGTTTCTGCCTTTTGTCTGCTAATTCTCATCTCTGCATCGCCTCTGGTTTGGTGGTGTTCTCTTCCAGGTCCTATCTGACCGTCTCTCCGCCTCGACTGGATGTCGGATTTCGGGTTTCTTCTGTGAGCGCTGCAGAGGGAGGACCTGGGATTCTCGCAAACACCAGGGAAGAGCCCTGGAGTTTTGTCTGGGATGCAGTGAGCTTCCGGAACCCAGTTAGATCCCCTGAGTCTTGGGTTAGGTGGGGCTGGAGCCCACGTACCACTCCTGAGACGAGCCTGGGGCTCCCCCAGAGCCCTGCTTCCCAGCGTGGCTGCCGGAGCAGAACTTCCTCCACTGCGTGAGCACCGGGCCGTGTCCCCCGGCCTCCGTGTGGGTGCTCGCTCGCTGGCCCCGGGCACGTCTGCTGATCAGAAATCAGATCCACGCTACAAAGTCAGCCTCATCAGCTCTCTGGGTCCTGTCTACGCTCCTTGGCCTGTGAAATGGAATTGCATTGAGGACCCAAACTCTCAGCCCAAGCTTCTCAATTCAGGGGTCCGGCGGGGCTGGTGTGTGTCCCCTCCCAGCACTGTCCGCGTCCCATCTCAGAACGGGCTGGCTCGGCGGCACAGCCTTTCCTTGAGTCTGCAGTCACGGGTGACATAAGCTCCCGCCCTCTAGCCCGGCCCTCGGAGCTTTTAAACTCATTCCCCAGAGCCAGGAAAGTTAGCCTTTGACATCCCCGCCCTTGGCATGTCCTTGCTCGGTGACTTTGCAGAGTGATCACCCCGAGCCTCACTTACAGCGTGTGTCATGGCTGACGAGGTGCCATCAGGGGACTGCAAGATACTGTATTTTCAATCACCTGCGTCTGTGTTCTCAGAACCTCGGAGACGCTGCGGGAGGCATGTGGGGTGCGCCAAGCCCCGGACTCGGGAAAGTCTCCAGGAAAGAGCAGGCAGGCGGGACAGGGTCCCTGTCCCTGTCCTGACAAATCTGCTGTGCGCATCGCCCTCTTGTGGTCACATGGCGAATGACATGGCCACGGCGAGGCCCCCGGGAGCCTGTTTGTGAAGGGACCCACGTCCTTGTGAGTGGGACTGGCTGGTCCCATGTGGTGGCTTCCGTGTTGGGTGCCACCACTGCCCGCCAGTGAGGTGTCACATCAGGACTCGTCCTCCGCTGTCCGGAAACAGGAGCACATTACCAGGACTGGGGTTTGAGTCCCAGAATGCAGATGTTTGTGGATGACCAAAATCACAGGTGTCCACGCTGGAAGAAATGTCCGAGATGATCTCCTTCCAGTTCCCATTTTGCAAAGTCAGAGAAGATGAAAGACCAGAGAGGTGAGTGACTTACCCGAGGCCCCGGAAGACAGGGTCCTGCCCTTCTTGGATGGGTGCCAGCGTGGGCAGGGCCGGCGTGGGCAGGGCCGGCGTGGGCAGGGCTGGGGTGGCCGGGCCGCGAGGCCACATGGGGCCCCAAGTGGGCTGTGGTGCATGCGATCCTGGGGGGCTCTTCCCGCCGCTGCGCAGTCCCTCCCTGAGCAGGGACGCTCTGCCCCACGGCCCGGCCGGCCAGAGGGCTGAGGACGGCTGAGCGAACCCAGGCGGCTGGGCTCAGGGCTGGTCCTGCTGCGGGTCTGTCCCCTCAGCTCTTCCGCTCCCACAGCAGATGGGCCGGTGCGGCAGCTCCAAGGCCTCGTGGGTTTTGGTGTTTTGTTTTCTATTTGAATTTAATAACAAAAGTTAATGCTGAACAGTGGTAAACGCACACGAAACACCGTCTCAACCGTTCTTAGCTCAGTGCTGCCGAGGACGTCCATACCAGTGTCTCCTGTCCCCCTCAGGACTTCTTCCTCTTCTGATGCTAGAAGTCTGTCCCCGGAGACACTCCCGCGCCCCTCCGGCCCCTCTGCCCGTCTCTGTCTGAGGGGGCATCCTCTCCAGCCCTCAGCAGAGGGGCCCACACGGTCTGCAGCCCGTTTCCCACGGCATGACGCTCCCCGGCTCCTCCATGCCCAGCAGGGTGGGCATCACCCGCTTTAGGGCTGAGAACTCCTCCTGTGTGGGTGCGCGTCTGCTTGTCCTCTCTGGGTGGACAGTGGGCTGTGGCCACAGCTCGCGTGGTGCTCCGGGGCGGGCCATGGGGTGGGGACAGAGGCAGTGGGACCCACTCTGGGCGCGGCTGCCCCGGGCAGCCTGATGCTTGGGCCCGGCTCCGACTGCAGCCGCCGCCGCCTGGGTGTGTGCATCGGAGCTGGATGCAGAGAGACCCCCCCGCCTGAACGGAAGTCCTTGCGGGGGTCCGAGAACACGGGTTGCGCGCTGGTTTGCCGAGCAGAGGCGCCCCCGGGCAGTGTGTCCGGGCAGTGCCGTGGGAGGGAGAGTGGCTGGGAGGGTGTCTGCTGGGAGTTCGCGGCCAGCCCCCGGCGTGGTGTCCGCGCCCCGACGGAGTCTGCTCTAGGTGTGCCTCCTCACTTGCTCCCCCACCTCACTGTCCCCGAATGTCCGTGCCCTGGACGCACCCTGGGCTGCCTGCGCCTCGTCTGGGCCCGCAGCCATGGCCCCTCTGTCTCCACGGCCCCTGGTGATGGTGGCCTGGCCACGCAGACGGCCAGCCACCTCCCCGTCCCAAGGACGGCCAGGCCAGGGCCAGTCGCCCAGCATACACCTTCCTGCAGCTCCCAGCTTTTGGGAGCCCCCGCTTAAAGTCCTGCAGTGGGGCGTACCTTCTGTGAGGACAGCTGCCGGTCCCTCCCGACGGGCCGGAGCCCCGGACCCCAGGGTTTCAGGGACACCCTTCCCAGACCTACCTGGCCGGGGTCAGCTCCAGGGCCCCTGGGCTGTAGGCAGCTTGATCCTCAACATCCCACAGGCGGTGCCTTTAGGGTCACCTCCAGGTCAGGTGGCTCCTGGGAGCAAAACCAGGGAAGGAAAAGGTCCATGAAGTGGAACCCTCGACTGGGGAGCAGGAAGTCAGGGCTCCCTTCGTGACGCAGGACAGTGGCCGCGGGAGGTGGGCGTCCCCTGGACGGGGCCGCGGAGACCGCTGGGCGGAGACCCTGTTCCCAGAACCTGAAAGTATTGAACAGTTTTAATTCTAATGGGAGTGGTCGAAAACCGGCTTCCAGTTTCCTACCTCAGTGGCATTCCACTGGAGTCTTTAAAAACGCCTGTAGAAAGTGAAAATGTGTTCGACAGCAGTTCTCTCGTTGCTAATAGAGACCGTTTCATCGGCAGTGGAATTCTTTCAGTTGTTCTGAATTGTCACTTATTCGCCTCTTAGAAACCTATAGGCTGCCAAGTCGAAGTGAGTTCTCCTTCCCAACAGTACAAGACACCCAGACCTTACCAAGCAACGTCGATTTTAGTTAAAAGTAGTCATTTTGAATGTGGGAAGAGACATGTCGTGAATCGCGCGGCTGGCTGCCGGGCCGCAGCGGGCCCGTCTGCGTCTGCCGAGGTCCCCGGTGCAGCTGGGGAAGACGGCACCGCCGAGGGGCTGCTGGCCACTGGCCCGGCCTGGGCCATCATGTCATGGTCACTCTGGCTTTGGAAACAGTCCCTGACTGTACTGAAGGTTTTCTCCACACAGCCTGTTTTCAGAGAGATTGGTAGTTCTGAGTGTGTCTTCCCCAAAGGGTTTCCTCGGAGGGAAAGGGGGATGGTTTTAAGTTCTCCCCATTTTTACAGCAATGCTTTTGACAGCGTGGCGATATTTCTCATGAAAATGCCTGCAGCAGGCCTCTGGGTTTTGCTGAATTTGTCTAGATAAAAGGGAAGGACAAAAATATTTTCCATCTGCAATTTTTTAAAGTTCTAAGACATGAAAAAAAAAAAAAAAAAGACAAACCTCTGTATTAAATTAGCAACGGAAATAGTCTTCTGTCTCCAGCCCTTTCTAGAACCGAGAATGATGTCTTTTCTCACACTGTGAGGCACGTAGACCCCTGCTCCGGCGGCACCCGCCGTGCGGACACACGCTCGTGGCAGGAGGGACGTGGCTGGAAGTGCAGGCCCACGGGGTCTCCCCAGGAGCGTGTGGCCAGCAGCTGGCTCTGTGATAAGGACTCTATTTTAAAAACCAGGCTCGGCATCACTGGTCCTGTCTGAGCGTTGTCATGGGAAGAGTGTCTCGGAAGGAGAAAACAGTGTCACAGGAGTGGAAATTGTCCGGAAGCAACTTTGTCCAGATACCCAACCGACGGCCACTGTGTAGCGGGAAAAGGTGGAATCAGCCCCCGGGGCCCGCGCTGCATTCCAGCCTGAGCTGCTGGGAGGGGACTTGGTCTTGCCTGTCCCAGCGGGGCGCACACACGACCCTGCCTCTCCGGGGCTGTGTTCCAGAAGCAGGCCCGCCCGCTTTATTTGCTCACACCGGAGCTGTCCCAGATTTATGGCCCTGGGCGCACCTGCGGAGACCCCCTTCCCACGTTCCTGAAAATGCTGCTGTGCCGTCTCCGTCTTGAGGGGACAGCGGTCTGTGTGCGTTTCCCCGACTGTCACTGCAGCCGGTGCCCCGGCCCCACAGCCGGCGCCCTTCCTTCCCTCTTCCATCAGGCGCTGGCACCTGGCTGCCTGGCATCACCCAGAGTGCGGTTACAAAGTTACAGCAACGCGGACCCTGAAACAGTCGTTAAAAACCTCTGCTTAGAAGCAACACGAACCCGGCCTGAGTCGACAGAGGAGCTTCGTTTTGTTGTAGCAGAGCGTCAGCTCCGGTTCGGATGCCGTGCTTCCACTCCGGGACGTATTCTTGTGTTTCTGGTGCTTTATGCGGACTGTGGAAATTCTCCCTTTCCTGACACAGCAATGTCGGGGCAAAGGCACGGTTCACGTGTTGCTCATTTTCGTCTCTCGGCTCTGACACGAAATGCGGGGACAGCTTTTCCTCGGGAGCAATGTGTGCTCTTCCCGTGTCAGAAGATGGGGACCACGGAGACTGAAGGAAGGGAATTTCCTTGAAAAATGACTCCCCGTGAAGTTGCGGCTACGACTTAGAGGTGAGCAGTGTGCTTGAATCCTGCTCTGTAGGTGATCATGTTACTTATTTATGTGACGATTTAAAGGCCGTGGCCTTCGAGCCCATGTGAAATCAGCCTTCCGAGCCGGCTGGGGCAGTAGGTCCACAGAGGACGTGACCGCAGGCCCCGCAGCGCCCGTTGCCGGTCCCGTGATACAGCTCAGATGCCAGCCTGACAAAGCAGAGCGTTAGGGCGCAGTGGACTCTACCCGGCTGGGCTTTCTCATCGGACGCTTCCAGAGCCTTCCAAACGCCTCTCAAGCTTGAGCTTACGGCAGGCGGCGAGAGGGGCTCGGAGCGTGTTTGTTGACACAGAATGTTCACGACTGACAGACGGGCCTTTGCTTGCCATGCAGTGAATTTCTGTGCGAACTTGGGGAATGTGGCATTCCAGACCTCCAGGGCGCCAACGTGCGGCGTCCCTGTGGGAGCTCAAAGGCCAGCGGACTTTTGAGCATCTGGCATAAAACAGAAGAAGAGGAAAACTCCCGAACGCTGGGGAAGGAGGGCGGGCAGGGAGCAGCCGACCAGCGTCCTCGCGGGAGGACGACCCCGTCCTCCCTGCCGCCCCGCCGCCAGCACGCGGAGACAAGCTTCTGCTAATGCGGATGAGGAACAGAGTGGAGGGGACGAATGGCTGTCAGCAAAGTGGTCTGCGTCGTGGGCTCTGCTAGAAGAAACGAGCACATTTATAAATGAGGCCAAGTCAAACGCGCTGAAAGGGAAACTTATTAGAGGCCCCCACACCCCCCTTTAAGGGAAAGACTCTGAAAGCGTGAGACAGGGCTCAGTGGGGCCACTCACTGGTCAGCAGGTCCTGGGGGTCAGAGGCAGAAGCCTGACTCCTGGCCTGGGCCCCACCGGGATGGCCGGACGGGCAATGCCCGAGGCCTCTGGGAAACCACAGGCCGGCTACCCCGTCTCTCTAGCTACGTCCACAGGGAGGGTGAGCCAGGCTCTGGGTAAGACATCACGGCTGCTGCGCTGGGTGTTTGTGGCGGGTAGTGAAGCCCCCAGGGTGGGGGGCCAGGGTGGGGGGCCCCTGCGGGCTCACGGCAGACGTGGTCTCCACACAGTCGTCTCTCACCCTCGGGAGCACAGGCTCCAGCCCATGGAGGTGATGACCGTCAGTCCCAGGAGGAAGGTGGGCGCCCGGCGTCCCCCAGGCTGGCAGCGGCGACTTTGCTGGTGACTGCCTCTCGGCTCTTCTATTTTCTTGAGAGAAAAGTGGTCCAATCATCCGTGCCACCTCCAGGGACACAGCCACGGAGAGAAGAAACAAGTGTGGGTTGTGGAGAGCAAAGCGTCCTCCACTGCGGGTGGGAGGCGGGGTGCAGCTGCCTCTTTGGAGGTCAGTATGGGGACCCCTCGAAAGCTGCAGAGGCGCCTTACCACGAGCCATGACTCCCGCTTCTGGGCATGTCTGTGAAGGAAAATTAAATGTCCGCTCGAAAAGCTGTCTGTCCCCTCCGTGCCGTTCTTTTCGCTGATAGAACGCAGCAGAGACGTGACCGGCGTGACTTTTCTCGACAGTCGCATGTCTGAGCGCTCTCACCGCGGCACAAGGTCACCCCCGTCATCTCCCCACACCAGAGCCCGTCCCTGTAACACTGCAGCCGCTGCCCGCCCGCCGGGCCTCGCCGTCTGAGTGCGACGGCTCGTTTCACTTAGCACGGGCACTCCAGGGCCGGCCACGTCTTGTCCGTGCTTGAAGGGCAGGTGCAGCAGGAATGCAGGAGAGCAGGCAGGGAGACAGGAGGGCGGAGCATTTATATCCCCAGCCCCGGGATGCGAACCAGGATCCCTGGGATGCCTGCGGGTTGCGCCCGCTGGAGGCGGCTGGACTAACTGCTACTCCTCCAGGGCATGCCCGTTCCAGCCACATTTTAACATGTGTCCTCATTTCCCTCCTTTCTGTGTCTGGAAAAAGGTCCCTTGTCTGCTGGGTAAATTGGGTTTGTCAGCTAATCACCTGGGCACCTGGGTGCTTCCACCTCTTGATATTGTGGCCAGTGGTACAGTGGAGCCCCGGCTCCCCATCCCTTCGGGCCTGTGCCCAGAGGTGGGGTCCAGCGCGCTGCATCCCCGGTGGCCGCGCGTTCCGCTTCCTGCCCGCAGGGCGCCCGTCCCAGCGCGTGTGGTTCTCGGTCTGTTTCCCTGCTGCAGCCTCGGGGGTGCGCGCGGCCCTCACGGGGCTTCGTTCATGCTTCCGAGCGGCCGGCGACACACAGCATCTTTCCTTGTGCTTTCTGGTCATTTGTACCTTTTTTTTGAGAAATGCCTGGTCCAGTCTCATTCCCACTTTCCTGTGGGGCTGTCTGGTTTTGTTTGATCGCACGGTCTAGAGTGGCTTCTTCCGTCTTTCCTGTAGATGAAGGATGAAGGAACGTCTACACCGTGGTCTCCACTCACGCTGCAGACGGGGGTCCAGGCCTGGCCGCCAGCAGTGGGCTCCGGGCAGCTGGGCCTCCACATGCCGGCTTCCTGGCCTGCAGCGCGGAGCCGTGGTGACTCGGTGCCGTGAGCCAGGGTCAGCCCGCGGCTACCACTCAGCGCCGCTGGGAACCGAGACGCTGCCGGGGGCTCTGTGGCTCTTTGCTGCTGCTGCTGGTTTTCGGAGGAAGGAAGCAGGCAGGCGGGTGGGTGGGAAGGTCGGAAGCGAGAAGAGGAAGAAACTTCCTTTACTCACATACTTGTTCATTTTGGTTGCTCCCCGTGGCCCTGGGCCTGGAGCTGAGTCCTTGAGTTTTGCATGGACCACACCACAGCCTCAGACGTAACGCTGGAGCCATTTCTGTCCGTCATTCCGGGAACAGGCCTCCCTTCCACTCACAGGGCAGAGCTGCATCTCAGGAAGGGTCCTCTGTCTGACACGGACTCGGTCCGGATGTGCCGATGGCACCAGAGCCCGGGGATGCCTGCTCCCGCTGTCCGCTGGCCCATCCCGGCTCCATGGCGTGTCCCGCCGTCAACTGCACCCGCGCCGGGAACCCCGGACCCGCGGAAGATCAGGTCACGGTCACGCGGCTGCCGAGGGCCCGGCCAGGTGGGCTGAGAGACACACCTGAACCGGCCCGCGGGTCACTGGCGGTCCCGAGCGCTGCCGGCACCGAGTGACAATCGGAGTCTCTGGATGGCGGTGGTGGTCATGCAGCTGAGCACACGTGTCAAAGGAAAAAGGATGGATTTTCCTGAAAGCAAACTATGCGTGGCTTAATAAAACGGGGGAAATCGTTAACACAGCTCCCTGAATGCGCACGAGCTGTGTCTCTAGTCTGGAGGCATGTTTGCTGCTGCTCGCTTGCTGACAGACTCTCCACGGAGACTTGGGGCCCTCAGGTCCACCAGCCAGCACCGCGCTTCCCGGGGGCCGGGGGGCCGGGGGGCCTGGAGGGCCGGGAGGGGCCTGTTGGGCCTGGGGGTCCGTCTGACGGCGCGGACTGGGCAGGGTTTGTGAGCCCAGCGAGCAGCTGCGTCCTGGCTGGGGCCTCACCTGCAGGTGCTTCCCTCCGCTCCAGCCCTCGTGGGTACAGGCGTCTTCGTGCCCCAGACGCGCCCCTTTGAGGGCACAGTGGGCACGACGCTGTCACCGACGCCGTCTGCAGGCAGCTGCAGGTCCTGGAGCCCCAGGGACACCCTGCAAGCATCTGCCGTCACCCCTGTGCCTTATGGGGAGGACGTGCGGTCACAGTGGTCACGTGTGGGAGAGAGACTGTCCTGTGGTGCAGAGCTGTCCTGCGCCCCTGCCTCCCTCCCAGGAGGGTCACTGGACCCCACCCCCCGGCTCTGCTCACAGAGGGCCATGTGGTCACCGTGCCCACTGCCATGACAGCGCCCTGGCCCCGTCTGGCCTCCCTCTGCCCGGCACCCCGCTCGGCCCACACCCACTGTGCTGGCACCTCCCCAGGCCCGATGGGCCTGGGCCACCGCTCGGTCTCCTGTCCTCCAAGCGTGATGACCACTCAGCTCTGCAGTCCTGGGGACGCGCAGCTCGACGTGGGTGGGCGTTGCGGGGCGTGGGGCTGAGGGAGGCGCTTGGTGGCTTCTGCAGGGATGCTGTGGACTTAGAGCTGCCGGCAGGGGACGCGCCTCCAGCCCTGGTCTGAGCGAATGCGGTGTGACCGTGGCGACGGAGGGGCCGCACCGGCATCTCCTCGCTTACGCACATTTGAAACTTAAGTCTTGTTTTCTGTGAAGCTACGTCTTCCCGATGCGACACGGGTGAGCGGCGTGGGCGGATGCGTCGCTTTGTTTCCTCCGACGGGGCTGGTGGCCGCTCGCTCCGACACCTCTGTCAGAACTAGACAGCAAGGGTGACACTGACACCCCTGGAAGTGGAAACCAGTCGGCTACCACGAGGAATGCCATGGATGTGACAGACACGCGGGCCCGCGCCCCCACAGCCCGCGGGCCTCTCCTCACTGAATCATGCAGTAAACTCTCGCGCAGCCCCCGGGAGACCTGTCCAGGCTGCGGCGCTCGCTGTCTCGTCTTCTGGCGCTGCCCCCTCTAGGCCCCAAGCTGCCCCTCCTGGGGAACTTGCGTTCGGCCACGGGGACCACGGTTCTCGGCTGAACCAAGCAGCGGCCCGCAGACCGGCAGAGCGCAGGGCACCCGAGCCCCGACCTCTCTGGGGAGGATGCCCTCGGGGGCGAGCCCAGCCCCTCTGCTGGGCCAGGACCGACTTTGCGATGCTCCCTTTAAAAGCGAAGCCCCGCAGTTATACAGATTACATGCACATCCAGTGCTTGCAGCAGCAGCATCGCCCTAAGGAAATCATGCAGAATCACGTGATACTGACTTAGCTGGGAGGGTGTTCGTTACAGCTTTGTTCGTAGTAGCGAAAAATTAAAAGTGAATGTAAAGTAACAGAGGGTCCAAATAAGTCACAGCACCTGGAAACAAGTTCTGTGAACCCTCGAGATGCCCCTGGAAGAGATGAGATGACCAGAACGGTGTCAACACTGACCTTGATTTTGAAAACCTGAGTGGACCGATGAAGAAGGAGCTTCAAAAGCACACGGCTGCTTGCCTGTCTGCTGCCCAGAAATGACACACAGCTGACCCTCGAACCCCACGCCTTGGGGACCTCACCTGCATTCGTCTCCCCCGGACCTTGCTACGTGGCATTCCTGGGGACCCCACACCCCGGGGCATGCCAGTCTTTATAGGCTGTGCCCAGAGTTTCGCATCCAGACCCTGCACATCCGACTGTGAATGCGGAGGCTCAGGAGACGGAGGGCAGCGGTGACGACAGGAAAGCTGGGGCGTGTGGCGGCTCAAACCCAGGCTATTTAAGGGTCTGGGGCAGGAGGCGCGGAGACCGCAGGTGTCTGAGGTCTCCAAGTGGGACTCGGAGGGACTCTTCTTAGACATCTGTGTTCCCTGCATTTTCCACAATAAATATTTATTGCTTTGGGATTAAGCAGAAACGATAGGTTTATCATTGAAGAGAAACACACGCGTCAAAGTAATAATAGGTCAAGCCCAGTCCCCTCCCTCTGGAGTGTCCACCCTGCATTGTCGTGTACGGAGGTGGACGCGAGGACAAGTGGGGCTGACCGTGAGGTCGGTGCAGCCCGGCCGGGCTCCTTCCAGAACACGCTGCAGCTGCTCCCAGGACAGTGCTCCCTGGAGACAGCGTCCTGGCGGGGGCGAGCACGACGCTGCTCTCTGCCCCTCGAGGGATGGAGGACAGGACGTGCATGTCAGAGTGGTACCAGTTCTGTCAGGACCCCCCGAGCTCGCAACTGCTCCGTCCTCGCTCCCAGGTGTGCAGCTCGGTGGCCACGTCCTGTAGTTCTCGATGCACAAGGCTGTCTGCCTCCTTGGTCCAGTTTGCGCCTATGTGTTATTCTTTCTGATGTCCGTGGCGTCGCTTTCTGAGGACCCTGCTGAGACTGCCCCTTGCGAGTATGAGAGTTCCCCGGGTTTCTGCACGCTGGTTCTGAAGCCTGCAGCTTTGCTGACCGTGCGTCGGCTCTGAGAGTTTGGTGGCATCTTTACGCAGGGGGAGGCGGGGAGGGCGGAGGGGGCAGGAGAAGGAACTGGCCCAGGGGAAGGGGTGCACGGGGTCCACACAGGCTGCTCCAGGGGAAGGGGTGCACTTGGAAGGGAGAGCCCCTCCCAGCACGGGGGTGCGAAGCTGCCTCAAGTCAGATGCGGTGTCTGTGGGTGGGGCGTCGGCCACGCAGTCGGGGGCACGGGGGGCAGTGTGCAGGGGGCGAGCAAGCTGGAGGACGAGGGACTTCCCACCCCTCGGCAGCCAGCCGGGCGCTGAGAAGCCAGGGCGATGATCGAAGAGCTTCCTCCCCGCAGGCCACCGGTCTGTCTGCGCCCCCACGGGGACATGGAGCGGGAAGCAGTGGGGACGAGAGGGGGGCAGCCTGGAGGAGCGTCCTTGGGAACTCGAGCTCCGTGGCCCACTCGGTCCTGAGATGGAAAGTACCTGCGGAGAGCGGGGCTGCGGCGAGCACGGGACGGGTGTCACCTCCAAGGGCAGTGAAGCGGGAACATCCGAGAGAGAACATGCTCACGAGGAAGACGGAGAACAAACACCCGACACATGGCAGAGGCGACAGAGGGCAACCCCTAGCGGCCAGAGGACGACTTTCCAGGTCAGTGGGAAAGTGTATGGACGCACGTCAGAGGCTTCACGTCAGAGCCAGAAAGTTCTTCATCCCAGTGGACACCGTGAGGCAGGAAGGGAGGAAACATGGATGAGCGGATGCGCCACGTGTCTAGATGGGAAGACTATCAGAAACGCATAAGCTTCTCAGAAAGGAATTCCAGTTGTCCACGACTTCTCCAGCGTCCCAGGGACGGTGCCTCTGGAGGACGTCAGGTGGAAACGTTTCCGCCGCAGAGAAGGCGAGCGAGGTGGCGGTGAGGGACGGCGGCGCAGCGGCCCCACTGCTGGTCGGAGTGTTGGTCCTGGCCCGGGACCACCTCCGTGGGCTTTGTCCTCGCCTGCCCCAGAGACTCAGAGCAGCTGATTTAACTTTAAAATACAGCCAAGATCCCAGGCAAGAAGGGACTTCTTCAGTTCTCTGAAATAAAGAGGAGCATCTTTGCCAAAGCAGGAGAAGGCATCGCTGCCACATGCTTGGTGAAAAATCTCCACATGCAGCGCTATTCTGGGTTAGTCATGTACGGAGAGTGGTGTCAAGGAGCAGAAGTAAACAGAGACGCCCGGCCATCAACGCAAGTTCCCGGGCGAGCGGAGGCAGGGAGGCTGCGGCCCAGGCCTTGCTGAGGGAGGGGCAGGCACCGTGTCGTTCTGTCAGGGACGTCAACACGGAGGCCTGGCCGTCCGGAGGAGGCGTGTCCGGAGCGCTGAGAGTGAGGCGCGTGCCTGGCCGTGGCCGAGATGGTGGACAGTCCGCGTAGGGAGTGATGGACCCTCGTGTCACCAGGGCCAGCCGGCGTGGGGGGACACGAGAGGGGCCCAGCTCCGAAGGCAGGCAGGCAGGCAGGCTGAGCCGCTCTGACATGTCATAACCGGCCGTGTCTGACGAAGGTGCGGGTTTCGGGACATACGTGTGTCTGTGCCCCGTGAGCCCAGCTTCACACGTCTTCTCCGCTGCGGAGGCGCGTCAGGGCCGAGCTCACACTGCGCCCGTCACTCCGTGTCTGCCGAGCTGGGCGCAGAAACGGCTGCCCGAGTGGGAGCGGTCACCGCAGACTGGACCGGGTCGGGTAATCCGGATCGCAGTCTACACGGTAATAACACTGGCTGTTGCAGGAGTCAAAGGGAGGCAAAGCATCCTTCAAACAAGAACAGGCAGTGACGGAACAAAAATAAGTGAGTTTGGAAAACAGTCACGTCGAAACCTTAGGTTAGTGGATTTAAGAAAACAAACAAGCTCCAGCGACAGGATGCAGCCAGAGAGAAATAATCCACTGTGGGGAAAGTCTGAAAACGAATCGGCACGCGGCACAGACATAAAGAAATGAAACACGGACGAGGAGACTCCGGGGATGGAGAAGATGCTCCTGACAGAGGCCGGAGAGAACGATGGACGGGACACAAGCAGTCTCTGCAGAAACAAGGCCTGGACGTTCCCCCGCATGAAGAAGACACGACCCTGCGGGTCCTGGAGAGCATGAATCAAAGCGGATTCGTGGGACGACAGAAGCGAGCTGACTGCCCAGGAGCGAGGGGCCGACGCTGATGAACTTCTCGGGAGGACAAGGCGGCACCAGAGCGGGAAGAAGGGACTCGTGCGCTGGTCAGCGGCCGGATGTCCACACAGTGAGTGTCCACGCTCCGTGCTCAGAGGCCACTCGTCTGGGACAGACAGACTGAAGGGGCAGAACTGACAACTTAGGGAGGGAGAGTGGAAGCCTGACAAGGGGCCTCGCGAAGCACGAAGACGGGGGATTGTCTGTCATCGGTCGCTCCTCAGAAGACAGTTTCTCCCTCGCACGCCACCATCATTGAGATTAGAGTTCATTTCTTTAAAAGTACAAAACACGGTCTGAGTCCAGTAAGAATGTGTTGAGCATGGCAGTCGGTCAGAGAAACGCAGATGGAAGCAAGGAACGTGGAGGCGGAGCTTAGAAGCGCGACTGCCCAGGGCTGGGGCGGAGGGGCCCCTGGCGGGCCTGCTGGGAACCCGCGGGAGCATGTTCCAAATGATCAAGAGCCGTTTCTTCGACCCAGTGATGCCAGGCTGAATCGCCCACTTGAAAGACAAAACCGAAAATGGAGGTGATGATTTACATGTCCAGCGCTGCCTTCTGGGTGATAATGGCAGCTTAAAATACCCACCCTGCCCCTCCGCGGAGACGAGTCTTAAGTCAACGGAAACGAGGTGACGAAACAGCACTCCGTCCCCAGGAGTCTGCCTCGCACCGGCTCCTGTGGAAACGCCGAGGGCCCGCACAGGCCCGAGGCTGCACCCAGAAACGAACCCAGGCTCTTGTTGCGGGTGCGCCGCAGCGGTGGCTGTCGCCGGCCACGGTCTGGTGGGAAGTTAGATTGTCCTCTTGACCCTGCCCTGTATTTTCCAAGTCTTCTCCTCAAAGCAGGGCTGCTTTAGAAGCAGAACAAAATAATGGGATGTTAAAAAAAAGTTACAGCCCATGATCAGAAGGAAAGTTCTTGACTCAGAGCGGTCGGGTGGGGGGAAGGACGGGCACCGATGCCCGGGGCTCCGGGTGGCTGGGTGTGGAGACATCTCTCTGGGGAGAAAGGACGTCATGTGGACAACTGTGAGTGGCCCTGAGGGCAGTCTTTGTGTGGCCCAGCCATCTGGTGGGAAGGTTCTAGAATAGCTCGTGGAATCATGAATGCACTTCGCCCTCAAGCTACGCTGCCTGTCACCTTCTCTCCTTTCCACAGAGGATCAGCCTCCACTCAAGGAGTCATGGTGATGGCACGGAGGCTGCCAAGAGGGAAAGCAATTAGTACAAAGTAAATATTTCTCCACCAGCAAAATGGATGGGGGCCCCCAGCACTTCTCTGAAGGCAGAAACACGAGGCTTCCCACACCCCGGCCAGCCGCAGCGGGGATGAAAGACGGGAGCACGTCCCCATCACCTCCTGGGCCACAGTCGGCCAGGCAATTAGACCCCAGCATTTATTTATGGAGCTGATTTCGCCAGCGTTGCTCCCATTTATGTCTGCAGATAAAAAGCAGAGATAACCAGAGGCGCGGGCCGCGGAGCCGGGCAGGACGGACGGCTCGGGCAGAAGGCTCTGAAATGCCTGGATGTGCCTTAGGGTGGAAGAACCCCCGCCCCCTCGGCAGAGTGCCACACAGCCCTGGCCCCGCCGATGCCTCCAACCATCCAGGGTGACTTCCGCCTCACGGGAGGCGCCTCTGGAAGGGAAAGGAGAAGTCGAGAGCGATGGGCTTTCCTATTAAGAGCACCTGGCTCTCACAGGGCCCCCAGCCCCTCTGCGGCGGCTTCGAAGCCCCTCATCTTTGCTCACCCCTGTGCCATTAGCCGGCTGCGTTTCGGAGCGCGGCTGCCTCAGACGCCAGCTGCCTTCCCACAACCCACAGCCACGGGACCATCCTCCCAAGCTGAGCTAGAGAAAAGATGCTTCTTCAAGAGCAGACAGGCTATCAGATCACATCTGGGGACAAAGGGGAGCTTGACACTTTATAATGACTTGCTCTCACATGGTGCCCTCGCCCACCTTGGACGGTCACTTGCGGGCGAGTGCTTGATTTGTAATTCATACCTGAACAACCTGTGGGATGGCGGCTGATGACCCAAACCATGGCCACATTGAAGTATATTTGTGCTAATTGAAAAGACAGTGAGTGGTCTGCCTCCCCCTGAGAAAGAGTGGATGTGCCTCTTCCACCCTGAAGTTAGAACAGGAGCAGAGAGGTGACGCGCATGGGCTGAGATCCGAAGCTAACTTGTTATTTCAAGGCTTTAGAGGGTGCTTACGCTGTTCAAACAATCATCTATCTGCTTCCTCTCCAAGTTTTTCAAGTCCCTCTACACCCAGCGCAAGGCCGTTTTGAGCGGAAACGTATTTAAAGGGCTGCGAACAGATGAGCTCGCACCGACAGGCTGTCGTCCTCAGGGCCGCGGAGAGGACTCGCTGCTGAGAACGCGCCTGTCGTGGGACAGACAGACTCACTGTCTAGTGCGTGTGGCATCAGGTCCAGTCGCTGGAGAAGATAAGTACAGAGATTCTCCCTCAAACCACGAGGCCACGTGCCTCGGCTTCGGTGCAATGCAAGACAAAGTGGGGGGACTTCAGGCAGACAGCAGCCTTGTTAGGTGACACGGACGAGGAGCGACTAGGAGTCTGGACGAATGAACACGGCTGGCAGGTTCACGAGGATGGACTGCAATCTCCAGGGAGGGGAGTTGGTTTGTTTTGATGACGAAAAAGGCGTAACCTGGCTGTGTTTTGGCCCACGTTTCACCCAATAAACCGCCTGTGGAGGGACTCGCTCTTCCACTTCTGCCTAATTTGCTTTCCAAAAGGCACAGAACTATCTCACTCACTTCCTGTGTAACTTGTCTCTGAATAGCAATCATCTTGTGATGATTTTGTTATAATTTTATCTAAAAAATGATGAGAAAGCGAGAAGAAAGCGTGACAATTTGGTTGTGCATGTTTTGTAAAGAAGAGCCTTCTGGGCTGGAAGGAAGCCCCTGGGTTCTCTGCAGAAGAGCCGCCCAGGTCTGGGGCGTGGCTGGTGTGGCCTTTGAGCCCCGCCCACCGCGTGGGTGTGGCTGTGGACCTGACCTCACCCTCTAGGCTCTAGACAGCGGCCTGTGCTGGGTCCTGGGCTGTGCTGGGTCCTGGGCTGTGCTGGGTCCTGGGCTGGGCCGGGCCAGCACAGACACGGGAGGGGGCACCCGGGAGGCCTGGCACCTTAACCAGTGGGAGTTCTGAGCTTCTAGAGCCCAGGACAGAAAGGCACCCGGGAGGACTTGGAGATGACACTGATCCTGGGGTTAATATTCTGGTGGCATCCAGGACCCCTCCAACCCTCTCCCGCACCTTCATGGAAGTTTCCAACAACCTGAACCCAGTGCCCCCAGGAGGACCCACCCCGACTCATCACCAAGGCGCAGAGTGACAGAGCGAGCGCAGGCTGCGGGCTGCGGGCGTGGGGGCTCCGGTCTTTCTCTGGGGAGACGTGCTGGTGGCTGGCTCACTTCGATTTCCTTTTGAGCGCACTGCTCCTTCGTTTCTGAGGGCTCATGGCGCCAGGCGTGGGATTTGGGGGACAGCCCTTGAGGTCAGCACTGGGCTCTGCGGTGCCACTTTGCTGGCATGTGGCTTCTGTGGGGTGACCACCGTCACGCACGGCCTCCTCTGGGAGCGGCACGGGTGTCTGCACTCCTCGACGCCTGTGGGTCTCAGAAGCAGCTGGTGTATTTGGTTTCATTGCAGGATCTTGAAATGTCCGCGTGTGACTGATCTATATGTGTTTTTAAAGGATCTTTGTTCATCTGTCCGGGGAACAATCCAGAAATCCAACCACACTGGCCAGGAGTCCAGACCCCAATTCCAGAGCCCTGAACCCTCCAAGCCCAGGTTCTGCTTTCTGGGGTATCGGAGGCCTTGCAGCACCTGGTTGGGGCTGTGACGGGGGCCTCCGAGCCCCGCTGCCGGGCACTGTGCCACCACCGGGGCCCGCCGCCTCCCTGCCCAGAGCCCAGGGCCTCCACGCCCTTGTCCCGCGGCTCCCGGGGTCTGCCAGATGGCGTGGGACCCCAGAGCCTCTTTGTCCTGCTCATCTGCATCCTGGGTGTGACAGTCCCCACCGTGTGTCCTCAGCGACTCTTCGTGCTAACCCCAGACCCGTATTCCCTCGGTCCTAGAGTCTGGAAGTCAAAAATCACAGCGTCGGCACCTCCCGAAGGCTCCAGGGGAGGCCCGCCCCGCCTCTCCCAGGACGGAGTCAGGGGCACCTTGTCGGGGCTGCTCCCCGCAACCTCCCCCCCAGTCTCTGCCTGGCTATCACCTGGCCTCTCCCCTTTTGTCCGCAAGTCTCCTCTTGTTTATTAGAGGGACACATGTCCTTGGCTTCCGGGCCCAGCTGAGCAATCCATGCTGATCTCATCTTGAGATCCTGAACTCAGTTTCATCTGCAAAGACCTTTCCAAATCAGGTGACATTCCCAGGTCCAGCAGTGAAGTGTGGACACATCTTTGGGGGTTCACCCCGCCACCGGACCCAGCCACTGAGAAGAGAGAGTCCACTGCAATCCACGTGTGGACACAGCCGTCTGTCCTTCATCGGCCCCCTCGAGCAGCGCCTCCTCTCTGGAGCTCCCTTTCCACCTGAGCGCTCCAGGCTGGCTGGGGACAGTCCCGAGGCCACACGCAGGAGGCGGCCGTGTCACTTCACCGCGGCCCGGGGAGCCAGAAGCCTTCACCTCGCTCCCACTTCAAGGATGGAAGCGTTCTCCCCAAAGGCATCTGGAAGCGAGAGAGCTCTGCAGTTCACTCTGCCGCATCTGGGCACGAGTGATTCATGAAGAGCCCGCCGCTCTGGTTTTCATTTCCAGCCGTGTTTACAGGGCGCTGGGGCGGCCTCTCCCGGGCCCCGCTCACATGCGCCGGCCCGGAGTCCGCGCCGCGGAAAGGAGAATAACGTTTTCCACAACCGTATCTTCGGAAACATGGGAGGATTAACAGAGCTCCCCAAATCAGTTTCAGATCCACCCGTCTGCCAGCAGAAGACGCTGTTATTTCATTCGCTAATGAAAACCATGTCCCTAAAATGTTGTTTTCCTCCCTCATTTGAATAACAAAGAGAAGACAGATAGAACCACATCTGTTGAGTCCTCTCATATACTCTGGCTCGGTGGAGGGAAAACGAGGCAGCAGGAGCATGACGCACACTCCGAGGAAGCTGTGGCGGCCTGCTGACTGGCAGATGGTCAGTGAGCCAGCGTCTGTCTGTCCCCGCGAAGGCCCAGCTCGCCCAGCTCCGGCCCAGACCAGATCTTGTGCCCCTGTTCCATCTGCATGACTGTGAGTCAGGGGCCCGTCTGCGTGCATCTTTAATACGTCCTTCCTTCTCTCCATCCTCAATGCCAAAAGCATCGACATCAGAGCCTAAGGGTCAAAAGGAAAAGGGAAAAGACGGGGGCACAACTGACTACTATTGAGTCAATGTGAGGTAAAACCTCAGCACACACATGGTCTCGAGGAGCACAGTTTTTGAAAGGGTTTTCATTTAAACCAAGCAATGTGTCATTTCCGATGCCAGTGAGCCCACTTCTTACGTCGGCCATTTGCCTCTGAGATGCCCCTTCTGCCTCTTTCCTGCGTCCTGGTCGCCGTCATGTCTGTAGAGTCCAGTCAGAACACGCCACGGACCTGAGAGTGGCCGCAGTGTCCTTCGAGGACACATCTCGCTTCCTAGCGAGTGGCTGCCTTTCCGGAGGCCAGGGTCGGCGTGAACAGCCGGCAGAGGGCTCCCCCAGGTCCGTGTGCACCCGAACTCTGGAACAGAAACGTCCTAAAGGAGACAGCGCTGGAGGCGCAGCTGTGGGTGCTGGGTGTGGCGCGCAGTTTTCCGGTTCTTTCCGTGATGGAGAGTTGGGGCGAGTGGTATTTGGGGGCTAAGGTGACGGGAGAGAGTGCACTTGTGTCTGGTGCCCAGTGGACTCCCCCTCCTATAGCTGGAAGTCACACCC
>RJWH01008708.1:0-28236 GCA_004363575.1 Solenodon paradoxus
TGCCCTCTGCTTTGAAAGCCCCTCCAATTAGTCTCCTGTTCTTCCTTGAAATTTTTCTTTTCTCCACAAAAGCAGGTTGAACATTTTCCCAGGATCTTCCATCTCTGGTCCCTGATGACTTTTCTCTCCCCCAACGCGACCAGACACGTCCAGTCCCAACACCATGGGCTGGAAAAAGCCCTGATCCAGGCGGGGTTCAGGTACCAGGGCCCACTCCCCTGCCCCAGAGCGGGGGGCCCTGGGGATGGACACTGCTCCGTTTCCCAGCGATTCTACAAACCCAGGCCATGGCTGGTTCCATGGATCGCCAGTCCTTCCGTGGCAGAGTCACAGAAGCCTCCCAAGGCTGGATCCCCAGGGGATTCCGAGGTGCACACAGTCCCTGCGGAGGGGAACTGAGAGCCGAGGCCAGCCTGGCTGGACAGGCAGTGGTGCCTTTCTGAAGCTCGAGGGGAGCTGGGCTGGGAAGGTGGCGTGGCCTCTGGGACGTGGTCAGAGCCACGAGCGATCAATGACGGTATAAAGTGCCCCCCCAAGGGTGTGTGGGGGGGCCTCCCTCTCTAGAATCTGGTGATCTTGGCCCCAGAAGCCAAGGTCAGCACGAGAGTCACCTGCTCACACAAGTGCCAGACTAGCCGTGGCCGTCTCCTCGCCTTCTCCCCAGAGACTCACCCGTCCAGTGTGCAGAGCTGCAGAGGCCTGTCGTCAGATGGGAAGTCAGGGTCCGAGGAGCCCCCTGCCCCCATCCTGCACACCCTGGCTCTGACGGCTGCAGCAGGCATGGCGTCTGGGTTAGGCCCCAGGAAGTAGGCGGTGATTTCAAGGACCCACCTGGAGGGCTGCCTGTGTGAATTCTGCCACCTTTCATGCCACGCTTCATGCCACGCTTCATGCCACCCTTCATGCCACCCTTCATGCCACCCTTCATGCCACGCTTCATGCCACCCTTCATGCAGTTTGACAGCCTATTGTTCTGAGCTGACGTAAGCCATCCAACTGTCCACCGCAGGATGGCCTGTCGCCTGCCCGGCGTGTCGTGGGGGTGCAGACACATGAGCACCCCTGGGCAGGTACACACTTGCCATCTCTTGTGTCACTGCTGCCTTTCTTGGGATAATTGCTTAACGACTGTCTGGTTAGAGCATTCAGAACAGTTATCCGCGTCTTTCCTGCTTCTCAGATCCCGTATCTGTTAGACTGGGTGGCCCTCGCCTTCCTGCGTAGCAAGCAGTCTCTACCGTCTCTCTCACCTGCTCTCCGCAGGAGGAGGGCAGGTCTGGAAAGAGGACACGTTCTGCAACTGAGTTTCACTATTGTAACAGGCATTTTGCAAATAAAAAGCAATTGTCGGGATTGAGGGTCTCGCGTGTTGCTGGAGAAACAGTATCGCTGAGGGCTGTGCACACCTGTGGTGTCCCTCTCCTGGCTCCCTCCCCTGAGCCAAGGGCTCCCGGGGAAGCACTGCTCACCTGGTGCCCCCAGTCCTGTGCCCAGAAACACGCCCCAGGGCAGGCAGCTAGGGAGCCCCAGGGCCTCTTGACCGGCCAACCTGCACGTCATTCCCAGCCACGAACCAAGGGGCCAGGAAAGGCGTCAGCAGCTTTCCTTGGGAAAAACACTTACCGTTTCCCCACAGCCAGGCTTTGGACTCTGAAAGGAATGGCAGCTCCCTGGAAGTGGCAATTAATATGCCCAATTTTCCATCCAAAGCTATTTCAAATCCACCTCAAGCTATTTCTTATTAAGCTCTTTTAACTTCAAAATGTTCCATATTTAAAATAGAGGTGTGTGAGCCCCAGTGGGGGGGGGATGGGGGCCACGATGCTTGCCCACCAGACCTGCCCTGCATTTTAGGAGGAGGTCTGGCATTGTCCCCAGGTCCTGGCGCTGGGCCCAGTGGAGAGGGCGGGGGTGACCAGAGGTGAACCCTTAGACTTGAGCTCTGACCAAGGTCACATCACGTGCCCTCCAATGCTCACTTTACTTTGGGATCCTTCTAGGTGGTGAGGGGGGTCTGTCACCAAATCGAGTCACCTGCACACTGAGAAAGGCTTGTACATTTTCCAGTGATCAGGGAAGGGCAGGGTCATATATTTGATGACAGGTGAGTGAGGGGACCATCTGCACTGGAAGCCGGACTCAACTGTGTCACCCCCACCTCGGACCCAGACTCCAGCTGAGAGCAGTCAGCACGGTGGTTTTAAGCCCCTAGTCTGTGGGGCTGCATGACAGCAACCTGCATGGACTAAAGCACGGGCTCGGGGGCCAGAGAGGCCCACCAAGGTCTTGGAGATCAGGAGGACGGACAAGATGCTGGCAGCTGGCCCATGGGACTTGCGGGGGTGATGGTTCTGAGAACAGCAGGGATATGTTCACATTTGTGCAAATCCGCTCAACGCAGTAGCCCCCTCCCACCTCCCACAGATGCTGGCGACAGGGCAGCTCTGGCTTCTGCCCCTCGAGCGCAGTCTGTGCCCGACTGCTGAGTGTCCTGCTGCCCTGACAAAGCACCACAAGCCAGGCTTCCGGCAAGGATACTCTCCTCTCTGCGTCTGGACTCGAAAGTCCGGTCTGGCATCAAAGGGCTGGCTCCCTCCAGAGGCCCCAGGGGCTCCTCCTGCCTCTTCCAGCCCAGGGGCTTCCACCTGTCCCTCCATCGTCAATGGTCTTCTCTGCGTACTTTCCTTTTCTTGTAAGGACACTTGTCTTGGGATTCAGGACCCACTCTGAGTCCAAGATGACCTCATTTCAAGATCTTTACTTAATTACACCTGCAAAGACCCTTTTCCAGACAGAGCGTCCGCACAGGTGCTGGACCAGGTCAAGGGCAGAGTTGTTGGGAACCACATGGCCAGGGGTGCAGAACTGAGTGCCATGCTGGGGCCCATGGAAGACCTCTGTCCTCTCCCTCGGTGGCCTGGTCACCGTTCCCACCCCACGACCCTGCTCCTAGTCTCTCAGTGACCTTCAGCATTGTTCTGATCCTGGGAACCTCTCTCCATGCAGGTGCCCTGGACAAAGTCCCACAACTGCTAACTCAGCCCACCAGCACCTCCAGAGCACATGGTGCTCAAGGCCGCTCACTCACGAGCAAACGTCACATGCACAGAGCCAAGGCCATCTCCTCCCAACCTGTGACATGGGGAGGCGCACCTCTCTGGAGATAACGCAGCTCAGGGTCAGCTCTGTCCAGTCCAGCACGGCCTCTGCAGGCTGGCCCGTGGCTCTGCTTGGGCTGCTGGGGCCCCTGGAGGGACATACTGACCCTGGAGCCATCCTGAGAAAGTCAGGGCCAGGCACCATTCCCGAGTGACGAGAACCCCTAGCCCTTCATTCAGGACCAATTCCCAAGAGTAACGACCCCCCTAAAGATGTTTGGTGATGCCCCTGGTCCTCAGATGGAGACAACGAGGAGACCAGAGTTTTTGGTAACAGACCCCTCTCCTCCACAAGGCCGGCGGGGCGTTCGCAGACCTTTGAGAATGGTCACCCTCCGCCCACCCAATGTGCAGGGCCACAGGCCAGGCAGCACCAGGGAGAGCTCCCCACAGCACCCTGGGGCTGCTCTCCTCCCACGTTAGCTGGAGCTCCCCCCAGAAGCCATTTGCTGGGAGAGAGCTCACTTATTGACTGGGTAATAGAAACACTCCCTGCTCCACTTCAGAGCTTTATATGCAAATTGCATTTAGATAGTTAATCCTGTTTCCCTCTCCTTGTCAAGCATGAATAGAAATCAGTTCAATTAACACCACCACACAAAACAAGATCGAGGGGAGGGAAGGGGGCCATGTTTGGGTCCTTGGGCCTGGATCCCAAGGGAGAAAACAAACCCAAGATCAAGGTGCACAGGGGTCCGGTGTCTGGCAGGTCCCTCCCTGGCTCGTGGACAGACGCCACTCTCCCCATGTGGGGGAGCTCAAGGGGGTCTCTGTGTTGTGAGAGTGTTGATCCCTGCTCATCCCCGCCCAAACCCCACCTTCTATGCCATCACACTGGACCTGGGCTCCAGCATGAATTCTGGGGGCACTCAGAATCCCAGTTCTGGCACCAGGCAAGTGTGCCGCTGGTTGACAGCTGACCAGCACGGTCCCCTCGAGTCCCAGCGAAGAGGCGGAGCTGGCAGCCGGCTGCCTGCAGGGACATAACTCAAAGGCTAGTTTCACTGAAGCGAAGCTGCACGCCGGCAGCACAAATGGGGTTGAAGGTCAGGGCGAGCTCTGGGCAGAGGTGGTCAGGCCGAGGCACGCAGACACTCATGTCCCGTCCCCAGCGCTGGCCTTCTGACCCGACTCCACGGATGCGCCCCAACCCTGATGCACCGCCACAGCTTGAGCCCGGCCCATGAGCATCTGTCCCCTAGCGGAGAGGACGGTGCTGTCCCGGATCCTGTCCAGAGCGCGAGAGCCTACCCGGGGCACTGCCCCTGTGACCGGAGAGCAGAGGCACACAGGCCCGTGCTGGCCGGCTGCAGAGTAGCTGGGTGACAGGCACAGGCCCTCCGCTCCCTGTGCCCTGGCCACCCCCCCACCGCACCCCCACCGCCCCCGCTCCCGAGAGACGTAGCTGAGAGACACGTGCAGGGTGCTGAGCGCAGCGTCAGACTCAGAATCACACCTGATTTGCACACTTCCTGCAGCGAAGGCATCACCAGCAAGGGTGCGATCCCTGCAACCTGGGGTACGAGGAGGACGAGAGATGCAAGCCCAGGGCGGAGAGAAGGGCCTGGAGGGGAGGAGGGGCGTGGGGAGGGTCCCTGGGCAGCCCTGACCGCAGTCCTGTGTCCTGGGCTCCACACATGGCCTCCAGGAGCCCTCCCAGCAAACCGCATCTCCTGTTGGGTCTGAGCTGGTCTGAGCCGGTTTCTGCCGCCTGCAGGCCTGGCTCAGGGAGGAGGCTTGGCGCCCCCACCCCACTCTGAAGCCGACCTTTGCCCCCAGAGAGGAGGGTCCAGTGGAGGTTTGGGGCTGAGAAGAAACGGGTGGTCCGTATCAGGTGGCTCCTTGTGAACTGGGGCGCTAACCCCCATTGTGACGTCTGCTCTGTCAGGAGGCTCTGGGGAGCAAGGCCTGCACGATCATCTTGAACTGCGACAAATTTCCTAAAGAAAAAGGATTCTTATCACCACAGGTCCAGTCTCTGTGTCTCCACTGACACTGCGCCTCCAATCAATTCTGCACCGGCTGTGGCCTCGGCCTCGGCACCAGCAGAAAGTTTACTGAACCTTGCTTTTCTGCCTCTCTCTGTATGTTTACTTTTTGTCTGGGGAAAATGTCCTGACACGGCAGTCTGTGGGGTCCCTGACTGTTCCTTCAGGCCCGTCCCCAAAGGAGCAGGCAGCCCTGCTGGTGCCCCAGCAGCCCCCACCCGAGATGCAACAGCCGCCTCATGCCTCCTGCTCGGAGGATCGTGCCACCGTCCTGTGCCGCCGTCCTCTCCAGAAAGACTTGTCACCAGCCCTCGAGGCACCAAGCCGTGCAATTCTAAACCGCCTCTCCTGGTGTTCCGGCCTGCAGAGCCTCCTGACCCCTCAGCCGGGAGTGAGGTGCGTCTCCTCCTGGCCCGGAGGGCTGTCCCGATCAGAGTAGGACACTGCTGAGCAGAGCTGGGTGGGGCCGGCGGAGACGGGGTTTCCCACGGGAGCACTGACGAGCCGAGTCCTGCTGCTCGCGGGCTTCGTGGACATGGCAGACGGTCCACGCGCAGAGTCCAGACAGGTGACCCAGTCGCTTCCTGCTCTCCAAGCTGAGATTTCCATCCACACACCTGCAGAAGGTAGAGCAAGCCGCCCCGCCCCACCCTGAGCCCACTCAGCCAGCTCATTACAAGAGAGGATGCGCCTGTCACCTGAGAAATCCAGGGCCCTGGGGACCTGTGCAGACATTGGAGACAGGGGCGTATTTACACACAGTCAGTGTTACTTGAGGACAGACGCGTGGAGACATGCATCCTCAGGTGATTGCCCGTCTGCGGACGGCCAGGGTGTCCTCACGCAGACCTGGAGTGTGGAGCCTCCCGCGCCCCTGGGCTGGAGGTGGAGCCTCTCGGGGCTCCTCCCCGTCTGACACTGACCAGAGGTTGTCCAGCCACGTGTAACTGCACGTCTTCCTGCTATTTCACAGTCAGCGACCTCAGCTTCAGACTCCTGCGCGAAGTGGAGTCGGACTGTGTTTGTCCGGCTCTGGCTTCTTTCCTTCCCTTCGTGTCCTGTCCCCAGCGTGCAGCCAGGTCCCAGCACGGGGCAGGATTTTCTTCTTTTTGGAGGCCGAACACTAGTCCGTGGAGGTTTCCATCACAGTGTGGAAATCGTTAGCAGTCGGTGGACATTTAGGCGGCTCCCACTTCTCGGTTGTTATGCCTGAAAAATAGCTAAACTGGTTGCATCAAAGAACAGAAGGCGTTTTTCAGGGCCCGGAGGGAGGGGGAAGAAGTTGCTTTCCCGGTGTGCAGTTTCGGTTCGCCGGGACAAAGTGTCCCGACGCTTGGCAGTACACAGGTGCCTGCGGGGAAAGCAGCGTGGAGCCGACAGTCTGCTCGGAGGGCAGATCTTGTGTTAGGAAGTGTTTCACTACAAGAAAAAGGGACTTCGTTGCAAGATCTGCCAACCTCCAGTCACTTCCCAGCAGGAGAGCCCTGGACAGCGGCTCCCTTCTCCAGCTGCGGCTCCGGTCTGGGAGTCGGGTCCAGCCCACGCGGAAAGCCAGGCCCTCAGGAGGCCCGCTTTCTCCAGGGCCCGGTCACTCTGCCGCGTCCCTGGACTCACTGTCCAAGCACATTCCCAGCAGCAGCAGCGAGTCCGGTACAGAAGACACCCTCCCCTTGGGGTCCGTGTCCTCTTAGTCTCTGAATCCCAAGGTGCAGCCTCTCTTCCCAGGTCACTTAAGAAGATGTCTCTTTCCTGACACAGATCGATGGCTTGCTGTCTAGGAGGACAATGAGCTGTGGCCAGGGCCCCCTCCTGCCCGGAGCGCGGCCACAGGGCTCTGATGCTGGAGGGACTGTCCAGGCTTGGGAGGCCTCGGGTCTGAATATTCATGACATGCAAATGAACCGGTCAGCTCTTCTCCTGCCCCTCCTCTGCTGGGGGTGCTTCTGAGGTGGGGCTGCCCCGTGACTCTCAAGAAGAGCTGTCCTCAAGCCTTCCTTACCTCCCACGGGGACACTGCAGCGAAGGCTGCTGAAGAGGAGACAGGGAGCTGGAGTTTCCTTCCTGAAGTGTTGGGTTCCAAGCAGCAGCTGTCAGGGGATGAGCGGCTGTTCTCTGTCACTTACCATTTGTCACTTAGTTTCCTTGATCACACTTCACATCTTGAATGTCAGGGAGTAGAGCGAGGCTCTGTTTGCTGCTCACCTCGCAGAGACGAAACGACAAGACACCAGCCAGGGTGGTGGTGGCGACTCCCCTGGAGGCAGGGCCGCTGCCCCCCGCGCCCCCGGCAGGCTACAGGGCCCTAGCCCAAAGGGGCCACACAGAGGCTTGGGGTCACGCTCTCCCATGCCACTTTGAATGCTTTCCTAATCCCCAGTTCTCCAAGAAGGACCCTGCGTTTTCAGTTGGCACTGACCTTGCATTTGGCGGTGGTCTGGACTGGGGCTCTGGACTCAGCCCAGGGAGGAGGAAAGAGAAACCCGCCTCCCCTTCGGAAGAAGGAAGCAGCCTCCGCCCGGAGACATGGCAAGGCTAGTACACTTCCACCAGCTCTGGCCCAGCCTCGGAGGACCCCAGGGTGCAACGGAGGCTGCGGGGAGGGAGCGACTCCATCCTCCTCCCGCTCACATTCCCGAGGAGAGCAGACCGCCGCCCTTCTCACCTCCAAAGCTGCAGGCTGCTGTGACCTAAAATAAGCAGTAGGGTCATTAGCACGTATGCCAATGTCGCCTACTCAGAGAGAGAGCGATGGCAGTTTCAGCAGAGAATATCCAGGTCCACAGCAGGTCGCCTCTGGCTGTGCTATTTTGCTTTTTGTATGTGTATAAAAATATGAATATTTCATGCGGCTCTACCTTAAATTTGCTCAGCATTTCCCCAATATAATTTATGTACTTATTTCTTTAATCCGGGATCTGATGAAATATCATGCCCTGCATTTAGTTGACATTTTTAGTTGCATTTCGGAGTCTTTTCTTCTGTTTTAATCTGGAGCGGCAGCCCTTTTATTATCTGTTTACTGTGTGATTGGAGCAGGCCGTGTATCCGTGACATTGTCCATTCAGAGGCTGCACGGTCATCACACCCTCTGTCTCCGGAACAGCCTCATCTTCCCAGATTGCGGCCCAGTCCCGTGAAGCCCTCGCTCCCGGGCGCTCCCCAACCGCCTGCCCGCCCACCTGCTTCCTGTCCCTGAAGGTGACACTGGGTGCTGCCTATAATGAAGCCAGATGTGTTTGTCTCAGGGTGTGTCCATTCGGAATACATGTCAGAACGTTTCCTTTGCGAGAACTCTGTCCATGCTCTGCCGCTTCCAGGCTTCACTCGACCCCGTCTGGGCACCTGGGGGCCTCCACCTCGGGGCCGTTGAATAAGCTTCATGAGCACCTGCACAAACGCCTGCTCAAGAGCCTACTTTCAGCTCTTTGGGGCATGTCTAGGGGGCTTGCTGGTGCCAGAGATCCCGCGTCACTTTTCTCCAAGCTGCCGCACGCAGTTTCCGCGTGTCTGCCCACAGGACGCAGGCGGCCAGCCCTCCACCCTGGGCAGGGCCTGCTGCTCTCTACCACGGCCAGCGTGAGGAGGGTGAGGGTCTGTCTCCCGGGGTCTGTCTTTTATGACTGGCTTTAGTGACATGCCCTTTTATAGTCCCTCACTGGGGTGCTCTGCGTGACTAATTCAGGCAGGAGTTTTGTCCATGTGGCAAGTACTTCTCAACTCACTTCATGTCGGCTGATCCCAGCATTGTTAAAGGCTGCCACCAGATCCCAGTGATGGTGGCTCCTCCATTGGTGAGCTGTGAGGGTCAGCATGCTGTTCTCAGCACCTCTCCAAAGTGTTGTTGCCAGCACCTCCCCAAAATACTGTTCCCAGCACCTCCCCAGCACGCTGTCCCCGCCGCCTCCCCAACACGCTCTTCCCAGTGCCTCTCCCCAACTTTTGGACCTTGGACCAATGGGACATCCTCCTCTCATTTAACCCTACCCTTCCTCTAACTCCGATCCACTGTCTTCTTAAAAACCTGCTTTTCCACCAATCCTCCCTCTCTCCTACATTTTTTGAGTATCTCGCTGGATTTAAAGCATCCTCAGTCTTATCGCCATCACATCATTGTTCTTTCTGGGACCCAAAGCGCCCTACATTTGGCCGATAGGAAGCCCCTACCCCAACCCCCAAGGCCCACAACCCTCCCCACTCTTGTTCTCTGGCACAAGGGGACTCGGAACCCCTGTTCTCGCCCTGCCGAGGAACCCCGACTCCGGTCTTCGGAAACCAAGGTCTGCACGCTTGACTGGTGTTGCCCCTCAGACCTTTCTGGACCGTGTTTCTGAGGAAATCGGGAACAGGTTTGGGTTTCAGAGTTCTTTTTTACCAAGTTTTAAAACAAAAACTATTTCAAAAGCACTGAAATGTCCCTGAGGCGACATTGCGTCTTCCACAGAGAATTGTGAAGGAAGGTTGCAGTGGGCAGGGTGGCAGGGAGAAGAGGCAGTGGTGCCCCCGGAAATCCACTGGAATCAATCAGTGGAAATTTCCATTCCTAAGGCGCCCCCACAAGGTGACTACTTCACATGTGGGGTGACACAGACCAAAGGTCCCACACCAGGACGACAGGGCTCCCGGGCAGAGTCAGGAGGAGGGTGATGTGGGTACGTCAGGCCTCAGGTGTCCAGGCACCTGCCTGGGGACGGGACACTCTGGAAGCAGCGAGGGCCGACGTTAAATTAATGTGTTGGATTTTTATCAAGCTCTTCGGTCTTCTTTTTGTTCTGAAAGAGAGGTGCAGGCAGGAAGAGAGAGGAGGGGGTCAGTTTTGCACACTGGCTGTTTCCCAGACCTGGGCTTTGAACCAGGGACCCCGGGCACGCATGTGGACCGCGCCCGGTTTAAACCGCTGGGCCACCAGGGTGCGTCGCATGTCTCTTTTGTGGATGCTTTTACTGTGCTTCTGGACTCCCAGTCACTGTTTTTTTAAGTTTCGTGTCTTGTTCTTACTAACTATGAGAAGAACCAGCATAGATTTGGGAAACGGTCGAAGAGAACCAACAGCAAACGACAAAGGACTGAGGGTGCCCACGGGAAGATGGAGATGCTGACGCAGAGGCGGCAACGTGGAGACTTCCCCATGCGTTTTCTCGGCGTCTTCGCCGCCATCGCAGCCACAGTGAGCTTCCTGAGACCTTCCTTCGTGCCCAGACATGAGACCCTGGTGAAAAGGCAGCCCACGGGACCCCGGACCCCAGGACGAGCGGTGGCGGTCATGAGGAAGGGCCCGGAGGAGTCGTGGTCACTGAATGGGCCTCCGGCACCCACAGGGAGCTTGGCGTCCTCCTGTCACCTGGGAAGTCTGTCTCCCGCTGCTGTCCGACTGGACGCAGGCTGGACGCGGAACCCGTCTGAGTCCACGTGGCGAGACCGCCGCTCCACATGCTCCTCCGGATCCCATGGCCGTGTGTGTCCGTCGGATCCCTAATGCGGCGTGAGGTCCTGCAGAGCTGGGCATGGTCCCTGGTTCCTGGGAGAGGCAGACCCCAGAATTCCCCATCCGGTGGAGACTCCTGTTATTAATGAGCCTCTGGGCTTTGTGCTACGGAGACGAGATGGTTCTGGATGGGACAGGGCACAGGAGGACCACCCGCCGTGATTAGAGGGTTAGAGCTCTGGGTCATGTGACGCGAGCTCCCCTCCAGGGACGGAGAGACCGAGAGACTGAGGTCTGTCAGAGGTCAAGGGTTCGTGTGTCTCCATAAGAAAACCCCAGGCAGCTCTGGAGAGTGAAGCGGGGTGCAGCCTCTCGTTTGCTATACACCTCCGCGTGCTGGGACACGGGGGACGCGGGGGACGCTCTGCGGGGAGGCCTGTGGTCTCCCCTCTGGGTCTCCTCATTGACTGTTTCTACGAGACTGTGACCACACCAGAGCGTTTCTCTGTCCCGTGAGTCACTGCAGTAAGCTATCACGTGGAGGGCGTCGTTGGGACCCCAGATTTGTGAGCAGCAGGCCAGGAGTGTGTGCAGCCTGGGTCCCCTGGAGCGCAGCTGCCCTGATGGGCTGATGGGGCGTCCTCGGAGCAGTGAGCCTTCCCCTGCGGGCCCCTCTCCCACAGCCCGACTGCAGCAGAACCCAATGGCTGTCCTTCCCGGTGGGGCAGGTCTAGGTGACGCTGACATTCACGTGTGTCCCCACGGGGTATGTGTCCCCGCCGGTCCGAGTGAGTCAGTGTGCCGACTTAATCACAATGGCTGGGCGGGCTCCAGAGCCCATGATGGAGGGGGATACGGAACCAGGAGCACAAATTAGAGCAATTACCTCCAAATCAGAATCGATTCATCTTGTAATCACAGAGGCCAAGATGGAAAAGGGCGTTACAGAGCTGGCGGCTACCCAGGGTGGGGTCAGGACACAGGCAGCGAGTCACGCTCAGTGGGGAGAAGGTGAATGGGGCCCCCAAAGATTCGAGGTTCCATCAGCGTTTCTGCGCCTCACTCTGCACCTGGCAGGCACCGGCGGAAGAAGTCTCTCCTCCTGGGCCCTCGTGCTCGTCCTGCCCTGGGAGCATCCGGTGCTTGCGTGAGTCAGCCTCTCTCCAGGGGAGTGAGTGTGTGTGAGTGTGGGTGTGAGTGCAAGTGTGAACGTGAGCATGGACGTGAGGGTGTGGGTGTGAACTGTGCCGAATTGTGAGTGCGTGTGAGAAAATGTGGGTGTGTGAACATGTGAGCATGTGAGCGTGTAACTGTGTGTGTGAGCGTGTGGTCACGGCCAAGCACATGGCCCGAAGCTGCCCTTCCAGAAGCCTCCTCGGGCTGCACCCAGGCGCTGACTCAGGGAGGTGAAAGGGCCAGCCCAGGTCCCCAGCTTCAAGCCTGGGGGCCGCATGAGTCTGGCTCCCGGAACAGGAAGGGACCAGAGCCGGGCCCCACGCGCAGCAGAGGTGGCGTCGGGCTGGCGCGACGCTCGTCTGGGCAGGCGGCCCCTCCCATGCTGTCCCGGGAGTGTCTCCAGTGCGCGGCTGAGCCGAGAGGGACAGACCCGGGCTCGCCGGCCACTGCACCTGCCGTTGGTCATTCTCACCGACGAGGTTTGCTCCGACAGAGGAGAAGGGGCCGCAGCGGGAGATGAAAGGAGGTGTGGGTAGCAGCCACTGCTCTTCTCCAGGGTTGAGGCCTCACGGGGTGCTGGAGCGCCCCCCACTCTGCTCATAGGCGAGGACAAGTCCCTTTGCTGGACTTGAGCCCTGGAGAGGACCTGGGTGTAGGTGCTGGTCCTCCTCTCCTGTGCCTGGAAGCTGGGCTGCTAACAAGCGAGCACGAGCGCTGTCAGCTGGGCACCCAGGGAGCCCCAGCACACAGGCACCCAGAAACTCTCCAGACGGACAGCACAGCAGAGCAAGGCCAGTCGGCGCCGGGCACAGCCTCTCCCCGGAGCGTGCAGTGGTCCAGCCAGGACTCGTGGTGGCCACCCCACCTTCCCTGAGCGGCCCCGGACCTTCCCACGATGCTTGGGCTCCTGCGACCTCATGGCGGGCGGGGTGCCCTGTGCCAACTCCAGAGGCACCTGCTGGTGGAAGCCGCCCCTTCCCGGAGCTGAGCTGCACTGTCACTTCTGTGCCCGCGGGTTCATGAGTCAATCATCGCAGCGCTCAGCACAGAAAGGCCGGCTCTTGGAAGCTATCTGAGGCCAGGGACAGCTCGCAGTGGGACGTGACCACGCTGGGGCGGAGCCCCTTGGAGGGACTCCTGATAGAGACCCAGGAGGGCTGGTCTGCACACCCAGCTGCCCAGCATGGTGGGTGGCTGCCATGGCTCTGTTTTTGTTTTCCTGGGAGGTGTGACTCAGATACTAAACAGGCCATCCTGAAGCGCGCATCTCCCACAGCATTTCCGACGACTTCACAGTGTGAGCCATGTCCCCCTCCCTCAAGTCCCAGGGCCCTGCCAGTGCCAGAGGAACCTGTCCCCATCAGGTCACTCCACTTTTTGTTGTGGCAGCAATCAGGTGGCTGACCAGAGACCAGATGCGGGAGCAGTGTGACCTGACCACCGCCTCCTGGACCCTCCTCCCTGCAGGAGGATGGGCTCCTCCAGGTCCCTGTGTCCCGGCCCCCAAAGGTGCCAATGTCATCACTCCTGTTTTCCACACAGGATGCAAATGTGCAACTCCTGTCTGGGTAGAGCTTCTCTGGAATGTTTTGAGCTGCCTCCAGGCGCCTCCCTCTCATTTCCCAGGGCCCAGCATCTTCAGAGTCAGAACAATTAGTTGCCATAACAACGTCTCCCACTCTGAGCTCCAGACACCCGCCTGCTTCTCGAGGGAGTCCGCCGGGTGTCCTCGTGGAGGAGAGGGCCCTGCTGCCGAGTCTCGGACGCCGGCGCCTGCCGAGGTCCAGGGTGAGGACAGCTTCCTCCTGGTGCCTGGTAGAGCTCTGCCCAGAGCCGGGAGCCCTGTGTCCCTCCTTTCTAGCTTAGTGCTGGCCTCCATCAAGAAGTTTCTGGAGAGCAGGGTCTCAGGCCAGAGGAGGGCGAGTCCCAGTCCGAGTCTTGTGATCAGGGAGTAAACCTCTCCTGCTCTTCATACAGCCCCTTTGAAGTCGCCTCCAAATCGAGGCCACTCCCGAGACCCCACCAGCCGGCTCAGGGAGGAGGAGAGTGTGGTTCTCTGCTCAGCCCACCCACCGAGGGAGCAGGGGGGCCCGGACCCCAGAAAGCCCGCAGAGCCGTGGGCCCAGGGGAAGCGGGGAACTCAGCGCAGCGGCGTTCCCGTCTGGGGGCTCGTGCCCGGGTGGTTAATTCTGGGAAATGCACAGACACAGACGTCTCCCCCTCCCAGCTTCCTTCTCTCCGCAGATAGAGCCTTGGGACGTATTTATTCTGGGAAGGCCTTTCGCCCAAGCCGGTCTCATTTCTATGTCAGTCCTGACTTTTGAGAGGATGTAGAACGCCAGCAGCGTCGACCGCGTAGAGGACTGGAGGCGGCACGCCCCCAGCTGGGAGGAGAAGCCTTTGTCTGCGGGCCGACCTTCCGACCGGTTTCCTGCAGGAACTCGTTTTAAAACCAGAAGCGCCACTTATGAATTATAAATGCCGTCCTGGCCTCCTGCTCAGTTTTGTAACCTTGTTATGTTAACACAGAAATTAGACATGAGAGATGAATCCGCTAATTGGATTCACTCACACGGATCAAAGGGCTGCAGCCCAACAGAGAGAAAGGGCCCTGGACAGAGCGGAGGGACTGGTGGCGTCTTCCCTGGGACCCCAATTTAAGAGGGAAGAGGAATGAGGCCTGAAGTGGAAAGCCAGGTTAGGGGTCACTGTGGCTCCCTCCAGGGCCTGCATGTCCAGAGAGGACGCTGGACCGATGACCCCACAGTGCGGGAGAGGGGACGGCTCGTCCCCGTGGCTGTCACTCGCTTCATCCCCGAGAGCACACCTGGCCGGTGGTGGGCCAGGTGAGAGGGCAGCTCGGCCGGCCCAGCTCTGCCTACAGCACAGCGGCCGACGGCCCAGACCCTTCGAGCCGCCTGCTCATTTCTGCGCCCGCTGGGCCTGGGCCCTGGTTCTGCCTAGACCTCTGTCCCCAGCGACATTCCCTCCCCACCCCGCCCCCTGCAGCCCCCCAAACTGCGCCGGCCCTGAGCAGACCAGCCTAGAGGGAACGCTGGGCCCGGCCTGTCTCCCAGGACATGCTCGGGGCTCAGGTAGCTGCCCCCTCTGCCCCTGGACTTGGGTCCTGTGTGCTCAGAGGCCCACGCTCGGGCTTCTCGCTGCTGCCCCCAGGCCGCACCCTCCTGGGCTGTGCTCACTGTCACAGGCCAGTGTCTCTGCACGGAATTGCAAAGCCAGCAGCAGAGGGCTGCGGCGGCCCCGCTCTGTCTGTCCAGCGACTGCCAGCTGGACTAGTCACTTAGCCTCTCGCTTTCAAATCCTCTTCGTTCGAAGAGAGAAAGAAGTGAACCCCCACTCTTCACAGGAGAACCCAGGAATTAACTGATGTTGTAACGGGTCTGCCATCTGCGGTGCCTTTGATATCGGAGGATGAAAGTGTGCGAGCCAGGGGGTGGCGGCAGATTCGGGAGAGAAAGCCATTTTCCGTGTGCGAGCTTGGCTTCTCACCCACGCCGCACTGACACTCAGCAAAGTTCTTTAAAGCTTTTCCAAGTCCCAGGCAGGCTGTCAGTGCCGTTCTTTGATGACGCCGCCGAAACAGAACTCCGGAAGAGTCAAACTGCGCAGACCGAGGGCGGGGGCAGAAGTCTCGCCAACCGGAGGCCCAGTGCGCTCGCCGAGTTCCGAGTTCCGCCGCCCCCAGGCCGGGAGTGGCCCGCACTCGCGCCTTCTTAGACCAGTGGCCCCCCTGCCCCGCAGGCTGGCCCCAGACTCAGGCTGCCTTCTGCTCTCGGAAGGAAGCGGGCAGCGTGTGCTGAGCCACTTTTCCGGCAGAGGGCCGTGTATGTCCCCTCTGGGCCAAAGGTGTCCCCGGATGTGTGTGCTGAAGTCCTGACCCGCTGGCTTTGAAGCGCAGCCGTGACAGTGGTGACTACCTTAAAATGAGGTCGCTGGCGTGGACCCGACGCAGAAGGACTGGTGTCCTACACGGAACGATGATTAGGACACAGGGAGAAGGTGGCGTCTACGCCTTAGGAGGAACCAGCCTCTCACTACTCTAATCCTGGGGTAAGTCGCTGTCCGAGAGCCACCAGCCGGGGGCTGTGATCGTCTGGAGGTGCCAGAGCTCTGCTCCAGCTCATCTACGAAGGAAGAAGGGCCAGTCCGAACCGGGCTGACATATACGGACTTTCTGGAATGGAGAATCTAGGAGCTTCTAGGCAATATTTTCAAAGTGACAAAACCAGTAGGACCGCAGGCTCCGGGCAGTGGGAAATAAACTGCTGTTTGCGCCGCCCGGTCTGCAGGGCTTAGTGACAGCCGCCCCGTCACTCGGCTCCACCAGTCCTGCCTGCGATGCAGAGGCGCACGCGTCTAGGAAAGGACCGGCAGGGCTCCCCTGGGCCCCTCGACAGACAGGACCCCGGGAGGCTTCCGCGGGTGGTGACGCGGAGGCTCAGTCCACGCGGGAAGGACACTTGGTCCGGGTTAGCTCATTGCAGGCTGCTCAGGCCGCCGTGTCTGGCTCACTGGGGACTCGGGCCGCCTCTCTTCTCGTGCGGCCCTAGAGGAAGCGTCGGGGCACGTTTGCTTCACAGCTTTCTGCCCCCAGAGAAAGGTGATGCCACGTCATTCTCTTACGCTCCAGGAATCATGGTCTTCAGTCATATTTCAGTCAATCAAATCAGACCACACACAGTCAGGCACGGACTGTACTTCTCAGCGGCACGTGTGAGGTCCCACACGGACGCGTGTCCTCGCTCGTCGGTCCAGAGCCTGTGGTCCCCCATCCATTCTACCGCCCCCCATTCCCCAACATCATCGCCCTCCTCCACCTCCTCTTGGGGGCCCACATCTACACTTACATAATTCTCTGGGAGAAACTGGCCCGTGCGATTACGGAGGCCGGGAAGGCCCATGGCCTGCTGTCGGTGGCCGGAGACCGAGGAGGCCCGTGTGCTGTTCTCGCCTGAGTCCGGAGGCCCGAGAAGCAGGAGTGCTGAGATCCGGGAGAGGACGGACATCCTGACACACCACCACGCCGAGACAGCGAATCCCCTTACTCCATCTTCTTGCTCCGGGCAGACCCTCATGGATGGGACAAGGCCCTCCCGCAGGAGGACTTCTGCCTGCCTCAGTCTACCCTTCAAACTTTCACCTCGCCCTGAAACACCCCCAACACACAGCCAGAGTCAGTTTCACCAAGCGTCCAGGCACCCTGTGACCAGCCATGATGACACAATGAACCACGACGGGAGCCTTGACCTTGAGGTGTCTGCCACTGCCACCTCCGCTCTTGAAAACTTCCGAGACATCACTCAGGGAGAAAGGCCACGTGGGTTGTCCCTGCTGAGATGGACCTGGAGGACACTCAAGCGTGGGCCCCTAAGAACCAGCGTGGAAATGCCGGGTCAGCCCAGAGTCCGTGCGACCACCGACATGGACGCACGTGGGACGAAGGCCGCCGACCAGTCTGCACTGTGGAGGGAAAGACACAGGCTTCCGGCACCGAGAGCATCTCTAGTCACGCACTGTTTTCAAACTGATGAAACAAAGATGTTGTCCAATAAAATTGTTAGGGGACACAGGGTCCCGAAGCAATCATTTAAAATAATTTGTAATATTATATTAATTGTATGCAAATGATGCTTCCAAAATGCTGAGAAATAATTGATTCTTTTAATAATTCAAACAAGGTCCCCGAAATTTTTTGCAACATGATTTGCTTAGCAAAATATTTTCTTCTAAACCATCCCAGGGAAGGCTGAGACCAGCCCATCGGTTACAGCGTCCTCACTCACGTCCGCCGCCCGCGTGGGGACCTCTTCCTGCGTTTGTCCCTGAGCCCAATTTGGCCTCCTCTTACGGGGCCTGTTAGCTCCCAGGCACCGTGTGTAGTGTGAGCATATGTCCCAAAACATCGGGCTCATACTGGATTTCCACATTTGTCACAGCCTCCAAATGAGAAACGTGAGCAGCACTTGAGTAGAGCTGCAGTCTGCCTGCCTGCGTGTCTGTGCGCAGCGAGAGAGCGCGGCATGTCGTGACTCGCGCGCGTGTGGTGAGTGTGCCTCTCACGTGTGTGCACGTGTGTCTGTGTTAGTCGCGTGTGCATGTCTGTGTGTCAGTCTCGTGTGCATGTGCAGGTGACCACGCATGCAGTGTGGCGAGTGCATGTGTGTCTGTGTGATTCTTGTGTGGAGAGGTTGCTCATGAGTATTGTGCACGTGTGTCCAGTGTGTGTGTGTCCACACGTGTGCATTGTTTCACACGTTTGTGTTCGTCCACGTGTCCCACATGTGCCCATGTGTGCGTGTATGCTCGTGTGTGCCCCCACATGCACATGTATGATCCACATGTGTGTCCGCACATGCAGGTGTCCACGTATATTCACATGTGCCCCACATGTGCATGTATATTCACATGCGTTCCCCATGTGTGTGTGCTGTGCTCACATGTTTTGTGCATGTTACTTACTCTTTTGTTTTTGTTTTTGCTTTAGACACATTTCATTTCATTTTCTTTCAGTTGCTCCTGCTGATTGATTCCCCCGGACCCGGGGCTCGAACCAAGGGGCACGCGGGCTGAGGGCCTTCAGAGACCATTGACCCAGCCGCTGCTCCACCAGGGCGCGCCCATTTCTCGGTTTTTAAATGGCCTGAGCTCTAACCAAAGGCGACACAGTCCCGTGTGAGGAGCTGACAGTGGTGGGACCACGTGCATGTCCCCGAGCGACTCCGTGGCCACCGGCTCCCACATGACTTGCTGGCTGTTGGCTCCTGCGCCACGGTCCCACCTCCAGGGCCCGGGACGACGGGCTGGCTTGACAGTCCCGCAGCCCTGAGGTGAGGACCCTCATTTTCGTGCACCCACCGCTGACCCTGGCTCTTCAGGAGAAGGAGGACCCTGCTCCCTCCGTGAGCCCTGGAGAAAGAGGAGCAGCACATCGGTGAGGACGGGACAGCCCGGCACCGGCAGAGTCGCTCCCCGGAGGCCGACTCCAGGTCCCAGCCAGCCTGCGAGGTTGTCCTCCTCGCGGCTGCTTGGTGACGGCCCTCCTTCACTCCAGGGACAGCGAGCAAAGAGGCACCGACTTAACACTTTATGTTTCATTTTCTCTCGTGCCTGCATCGGCTATTCCCAGTGAGCGGAGAAGTTCAAGAGAACCGGACTCACTAGGATGAAAGAGAAACGGAACTTTAGGGGTTTTCTTTAAAGGACCCAAATGTCTCTATCTTCGCTCAGTTCCCCATGTGTGTAACTTCAGGCTCTGACGCTGAATTATGAACAGGCAGCTCGGCTGCAGAGTAAACGGCTGCAGAGACACGTGCTGGCAGCTGGTGCTGAGGGCTCGTCCCCACCTGGGACAGACCCCCGGACCCGGGGAGGACAGGCCCATCCAACAGCCTGCTGGCTTCCAGCCATCCTGGCTCCGCTCACAGGCACCGGCGGGAGCTGCCACGGGCGCCTCGGAGAACCCGGGTCCCAAGCGGGGTTTGCTCCGGGGCTCTTCACACGCCGCACCAGGGCGGCGACCAGAGTCTGTCCCTGCCTCTGTGGAAACGGCCCTCGATAGTCCTGTGGGTGAGCCTGGCGGAGCGAGAGGCCCCGCACGACACCGTCACACTGCATGGTGGGCGCCCCTGGGTGTCGGCTCAGAGGGCCCCCTGCGTTATCCGTGACAAGGTCCCATCCCACGGATCGTGTGGCTCCACTTTAGGGGAGGCATTCTGTCCTTCTGGAGTCACTTATGTCCTTGTGACCGTGTGGTCCTCCGTGCATCACGGGCCGAGCTCCCAGGACAGTGGTGCCCGCTGGAGCGGCCCCGCGCCCGCCACCCGCCAGGTGGGGTGCAAGGCAGGTCCACCGTCCCACTCCCGGACCCAGTGGTGGGATTCCAGACGGCGCCCCTCCCATCCAGGGTCCCGGAGGGTTAGTCCTCACCCTGCGGAGCGGGCGCCGTCCCCGGGCGGGCCGCCGGTTGGCTTGTGTCCCCAGAAGCAATCTCCTCAGAGAGAGAAGAGCAGAGCGTGCAGCAGAGGGTCACACTCAGGAAACTCAGGGGACACGACTGGGACCCCAGGGCCCACGCCCCGGGCAGCGTGTCCCCTGGGGACCCTGCTCTGCTGAGACCATCAGAGACACAACATCTCGTGGCTCTGCAGCTGCAGACACCACAGATCTAAGGCTTGGACCTGTCACAACAGGCTTTCCAGCGTGACACCAGTGACGAGGACACAGGCAACCCCAGCAGATGTCCCTCCACGCCCTCGGCGACTGTGGGTTGCTCCCAGGAAGGTCCACTCTATCCTGGCCTCACCAAAGTCATCCGTGCCCCGGGCATCACAACCTGGTTCTGAGTCAGACAGGCCAGGTCCCGACTGCCTTCCCACTGTCCCCAAAGGCAGGGCACCGTCGCAGTGGACATGCCGGTGTGGGTCCTTGGCACCCGCCCCGTCCTCGGGGGCCGTGTGTCAGCTCCTTGTCCCCTCCTCTGAGGTCTGGCTCGGGACACTGGGGTCCAGGGTCTGCTAGGAGGGACACAGCCACCTCGATGGGCAGCCATTGGCCAACAGTAAACCCAGAGGTTGGGGACCCTGATGGGACGAGTCTAGACCCACAGGGAGCAACATGGGCAGAGATTCTGTGCATGAGTTGACTCGGGTCAACTTCTCCACAGCCCTCTCCTCCCGGTCGGGACCCAGGCTCCGCCTCCTACCTCTGTAGGGCCGTGGGCATGTGTGGACGTGTGCGGACGTGAGTGTGTGTGGACATGTCTGTGGACGTGTGTGTGGACGTGAGTGTCCGTGGACGTGAGCATGTGTGGACGTGTCTGTGGACGTGAGTATCTGTGGATGTGTGTGTGGACGTGAGTGTGTGTGGACGTGTGTGGACGTCAGTGTTGGTGGACATGAGTGTGGACGTGAGCGTGTGTGGATGTGAGTGTGTGGAGGTGAGTGTGTGTGGAGGTGAGTGTGTGTGGCTGCAAGCGTGTGTGGACGTGTCTGTGGACGTGAGCGTGTGTGGATGTGAGTGTGTGGCTGTGAGCGTGTGTGGACGTGTGTGTGGATGTGTGTGTGGACGTGTGTGTGGACGTGAGTGTCTGTGGACATGAGTGTGTGTGGACGTGAGTGCTGTCAGGAGTCCCCGCAGGAGCCCTCAGTCTCTGGGACCCTGTGCATTACTCTACTCGGTCAAGACCACAGACACCAGAAATGATCCTCTTCGGGTTCCGGAGACTGGAGTCGGGGTCACGGTGTCGCAGGGCTGGTTCCTCCGGGGCCCTCTCTTGGTGTGGATGCCGCCTCTCCCTGCCTGCATGTGATCACTGTGTCTGTGTGTCTGTCTGACCTCCTTCTGCCATAGGGACAAGGCCCCGTGGCCTCATTTCACTGGACTCGCCTCTTAGAGACCCGTCTCCAGGTGCTCCATGCGGAGCACCATCCGCAGGCCTGGGCCAGGCCCTCAGTGTCCCGAGGGCAGGTCCTCCCTGGGACCAGCTGTCACTGCAAAGCCAAGCAGAGCACCGCCCCCAGCAGGGCCCCTCTCCTAGCCACGTCCCAGCTGCTGCCTGGCTTAGCGAGTCGGCCGTAGGTGCCTAACGTGTCTGTGTCCCGACACCGCTGCCGCCTTAGCCACTCACGCCCGGCTCCAGGAGCTGCTGCCCTGGGCCCTGTGTCTCCACTCCTTTCTGGAGGTGACTGAGATGAGGCCACAGCTGAGCTGTGAGTCCCGAAGGACAGGGCCCTCAGCCTGCTCCCAGGAAGGTCACTCCTGCTGGCCGTCCACCCACAGTGAATGGAGGCCTCTGGAGGCCCTCTTTGGTCTCTATTCCCTCCCTCCACCCGGGACGCGGGGCATTTGTCCGGTTCCGTCCCGCCCCCGGCCAGCCGGGGAGACACCTGGCCCCGACTCTGCTTTCCCTCAGCCCACTCATGGCTGGCTGACTGGCCGGCCCTGCTGCTCCTTCCAGGTGGCCCCCAGAAACTGGGCGGGTTTGGGGGTGAGCGCTCTGTCCTGTCCAGCCTGCAATAGGAGACAGAACCGGCCATCAGGCCTCTGCTCTGGCCGCCGCCGTCCTCACTCTTTCCCCTGTGGGTGCCCTGGGGGGACAGCAGTCCTGAGTGGAGAAACAGTGTTCCCGGACCCCAAGCTCCTAATCTCACCACGGCCAAGCCGCCCCGGGGCCAGAGCGACGGTCAGTGTTTGAACCACTTCCCTGCCAGGCAGCAGCATGAGAGGAGCCATGTGGCCCGTGCAGGGGGCTTGTCACCCGCTCACTGAGGGCTCCAGAGAAGCCGGGCCGGGAGTGTCTGCACCTGGTACAAGGCCCTGGGCCGGGGCAGGGCGGGGGTCCGAGGACCTGGGAGGTGCAGGCCGGCAAGCGGCAGGGGTACCCACCTGCTCCAAGAGGCAGGTCACAGGAATTCGGAGCTAAAAGGCTTTGGAGACTTTGATCGCTGATTTCCAACACTATCAAGGAGACAAAAGTCGCCTGCCATCCACTTCGCCCACTTATGTATTTATTTTTTTAATTTTACTCTTTTGAAAAGCAGGGGGCAGGCAGGAGTGAAGGCGAGTGTGCAGGCAGGGAGAGAGCGGAGGAGGAGGATTTTATTTGGTTGTCCGTCTGGGCTGTTTCTCCCGGGCCCAGATCTCAAACCCGGAATGGATGCGGAAGTGCTCCAGCCTGCTGGCCACAGCAGCAGATGCGTCCACAGTGAAGGAAGCCTTCGTCTCTGTCACCCCAAGTCCCTTTGTCATGAGTCGCCCTGGGTCTTCCTTTGCCAAACAGGAGGGAGATGCACACTCGGGTCCTTCCCCACAGGAACCGCAGTGCTGATGGACAGTGCTCACCGGACACCCCGCTCCCACTCCGCCTCCACCCCAGCTCCCTCTGACGCCAAGTGGACACACGGGTGTCCCTGCCCCCTCGCACTCACCTCCCGCCCGGCGCTGCCGGCTTCAGGCCCAGCCTGGGCTTCCGGAGAGTGTCAGCTGCCGCCCCCTTCTCAGCCAGGCCAGCTCCTAGGCACAGCGTCTATACGGTCACTGTCCCGTGTCCTGCAAACACATCGGCGGGTTGGGAGGGTTCTGCTAATCCCTTGGGTATTTCCTATTGTTTTCCAGGGACTTAACAGTCACTGGGCAATGGGTGCAGTCAGAGGGTCCTGTCCCTTTGTATCAAGTCAACAGACAGTCCCCCAGATCAGACACCATGCTGGGACAGACCCCAGACCAGACCCCATTCTGGACAGTCCCCCAGACCAGACCCTCTTCTGGACAGTCCCCCAGACCAGACCCCATGCTGGACAGTCCCATGACTGGACCCCCTTCTGGACAGTCCCCCAGACCGGACCCCATGCTGGACAGTCCCCCAGACTGGACCCCATGATGGACAGTATCCCCAGACTGGACCCCATGCTGGACAGTCCCCCAGACCGGACCCCCTTTGTACTCTTCCTTCCAGGTAGTGCTCTGAGGGTCTCCGGTTCCCCTGTTGGAGTGGGAGGGGTCCCCACAGAAACAGTGGCGATGGGCGAACACGCCCCAGCACTGTGCAGAGGGGAGGGACGATGGCAGGTCGCTGGGTCGTGAGTTCTGGGAACTCCCCATGCGGAGGGGCGGCAGGGGGTGGTGCAGAGCGGGAGCTGCCCGGGGCGGCCGCCCAAGGTGACAAGGTTTGGATGACTCTGTGAGTGGTGAGGAGGTGAGAACACCCAGAGGGGGGTGCTGGGCGCCCTCCCCACAAAGAGAAGCTTAAGCCAAGGAAGCAGAGGACGTTTCAGGCCTTAGGACTTTCTCTACTGATGGCGACACTGACCCCCAGGCTGCAGACTGTTCTGCAGCTGTGGTGACCACCTCGCCCCCACGTGCCCAAGTCAGAAGACTATGGGTGACTGAACAGTGAGGATGGCAATGGGAGGGGGGCCTGGGCTGCCTTGTCCCCACCTCTGGAATCTGCCCCGAGGGGTGGCTGCCCTCTAGCTCAGGCCTGGGGACCGCATCCACCCCCGGAGCCCCGGGGTCCCTACCAGCCTCTCCTCCACCCCAGCGCTGGTTCCGCCCATGCAGACCCCCAGGCCAGGGCGCGCTGCAGCTAAGGGGCAATCCCTACAGCCGGACAGGCCCCCGCTCATGCCCTTAGCCAGCTGCCAGCCTCCCCCTGCAGAGCCCTGAGCTCATCCGCCACCTGCTGCGCTGGACCACGGGCAGGGCCTCCCTGCTGGGACCTTGGGCAGGTGGCTAACATACTAGGACGGGAATGGTGGCTCTGAGCGTTCCCCCTCCTGCAGGGGTGGAGGCTCCACGCAGCTCACTTGATCCCGCTGGGACCCCAAGCTGCTCTACTTTCTCTAACATCCAAGATTCCCCCGTCCTGTGCGGGACCCTGACACACGGCACTTAACTATTCACGCAGGAGCCGGGGCCCTTCCCCACGGAGCCGCCCCACACACTGCCATCATCCCTGCGATTTGAAGACGTGTAGTCAGGTGTCAGGACAAAGATGAAGCAATTTATCCATTCAGCAGATGAGCATCAAGTGTGTCCTGTGTGATTTCTCCTGAATCTCGGGAAACAAAAGCTAACAGGGAAAAAGGAAAAGGTTAAAAACTCTCCCACATGCATCTCATTACATCATAAATAACTGGAATCAACATTGTGTTTTAAAAGTGCAGTGAAGCCTGTCTGCTTGGCATGTGGTGTTACAAAGTGTCAGGAAAGGAGTCATGATTTGAACTGGGCCACCCAGGGAAGGCGTCCCTGGAAAGAGTTTCTGAGCAAAAGCCCGTAGGAGGTGATGGAGGAACCCTGTGGAAGAGATTCCAGCGGGGAAGGAGTGCCGTGCAAAGGTCCTGAGGCAGGTCCACGGACCAGCTGAGCAGAGAACATGGGGGAGAAAGGAAGCCCCTCCCATAGCAGCGGGCTGGTCAGTACCGGCCCTGAGGCCAGCAGGAATCTTTGACTTTTATTCCTACTGAGACAGCAGTCCCCAGTGAGCACCCTACTGGCTCAGGCAGACAGGGAGACAGTCGGAGCTGCTCCCAGTCCCCACGGCACCATCCTGCCCTTGCCTGCAGTCCGCCTGCTCCCTTTCCCGACAGGGCCACCACACAAGCGCATGCTGTCTGTTGCCTCCTTCCATCTGTGGCCTTTTTGTAGCTGTTTCTCGGGTCTTACCTTCTTAATGGAAAAAGATATCAGGTGAGCCAGCTCTCCATCTGGCATCGCTGTCCCGACAGATATGTCACGCCCTGGTCTGGGGAAGGGATGCACGGAAGGCCCAGGCAGGTGGTGCCACTGTCCTTCTGCATTTGGACTCAAGGACATCGTCCCCACTCACCAAAGGACGCACTTTCAGGTTTGTAAGTCAGTTGCTCAGCCACTCTGAAGGCCCCGAGTGCACAGCCCCGGACATGGTCTTACGAGCACAGCAGCCCACGTTCAGCCCCGGCTTTCTCCGTGCTTGTCACTCCCATTCCTCAGAGGAGGACGAGGTCAGAAATGTCAGCCACACTGTTCTCGCACTTGGGGACCTCGTGTCTCTGCAGGAGCCTCAGCGTGACCGGCCTGCACACGCCTGCTGCCTGGCCCAAGCTCAGCACCAAATACCTGACCTCCCACTCCACGACCATCCATCCATGTGAGCTTGGCTTTGTACCGTTTGCGGGGAGATTTGTAATTTGCCTGTTCGGTTCATTTAATAATGATGTCACCGTTTTCTTCGTCCATGCCAGAGTCCGACATTTCCCCAGGCCTCAATTCTGCAAACCCTGGCTGGGCCGGCTGCTCCCACAGCCTCCGCCCCCTCCCGGCCAGCTGACGCCGGGGGACTCGGCAGCAGAACCTCCTGGCACCCGTCTCTGCCCTCCGAACATTCTGCCCTTCCCAGGAACACGCCTCGGAGCTGTGAAGTCTGCTTTCCTCCCCCGCGCCCGAGCTCGCTCGCGGGCCGGCCTCATCTGCCCGCGCCCTCCCCGCGCTCATGGCGACGCCCTCCCGATGCCCAGGTCCACGGCGGGCATCGATCTCTCACCGATGCCCGGCTCCTTCCCATAGGCGTGAAAGGGAATTTCTGCCACTCAGTCATCTCTAAAACTGTTCTTTAACTGTCCCTGTACCTGGGTTCATTTTTCTTACGCATTCAATTCAATTAAGCTGCTAGGTAGTGCGCACATTTTAATTTTCCTGTTTTACACCAGATAATAAATAGTGACAGAGTGACAGTTGGCTTTCCTCCCTCTGCCTTCTCTCCCTGTCCCTCTGATTTCTCGCTGTCTTGTACCCTGAAGTGTCTGAGTGTCCTGAGGCTTTGCACCCCAAGTCCCGGATGGTGGGGCTTGACAGTGCCACCCGAGGCCCGTCCAGCTGGAAGATGGGTGGGACTGCAGCTCGCAGCCTTGGTGGCCTCCCCGGTTAGAGGAGGGTGGTGTTCCCAGCAGGGAGAGCCTGCCTCCCTCCGGCCAGCTGAGACTGCACATAGTTGGGGGCTGCTGGCCCAGGTCCCTCCCCAGTCTGGGCCCAGGACACCGTCTCCAGAACCTGGCTGGGGAAGATACAGGGGCCTGCTTGCCGCGAAGGGCGCTTCCACGGGCGAGCACCTGCCTCGTGAGCAGGTCGAGACCAGGAGAAGAGACGAGGCATCGACTGGCTGCTTCAGGTCAGCTCTGCGCTCTGCCCGCAGCAAGTTTTTGCCTTTCATCGGCACAGATTTCTAAAACACAGTCTTCACTGCCGCCCTTCTAGAGAAGAGCAAACTGACGCTGAGGAGCCCAATCATTTCTCCAAGAACAGGCGGCCCCAGAACACGCAGACTTCAGATCTTGTCCTTTTATTCTGTCAGCCATCTGTCCCTGGTTCTCCTCCCCAAGAAGGCTCATTGATATTTCCAGAATAGCTGTTCTAAAAGAGGTGCATGTGGCCAGTGCCACCCGTCTCTCTGGGGGGACTCAGCTCTCAGCGGGTGGGGGGCCATGGCAGACTCTGGAGGTCCCGTCCAGGCTTTGGCTACGGGATTTCCGCCACGCCTGTCATTGCACCTTTAAAGTGGGTTCACTGCTCTGCAAGAAACCCCTAAACTGCAGTGGCTGCGACAGACACACACTCTCTTCTTCCCGAGGTCATCTACGGAGGAGCCCCATTCCCCCTGCTCCTTCAGGGACGAGGCGTCTTCCCCACTACTTCTCAATAATCGCCTACAGAATTGGCCTCAAGGTTGAAGGCAGCTCACCAGTCCTTCAGCAGCCAGCTGAGTGCGGGGACAGGAAAGGAAATTAGTGAGCAGATGTCCCCTCAGGAAAAAATGAGGCTGGTTGTTCTCCTCATTTCTGGTCACTGGGGACAGCATAGCCGGAGTCTGTCTGCAAGGGAAGCCGGGAAAGGGCTTGTCCGGACTGCTGTGAGAACTCAGGGACAGCAGATCCAGGGCGGGTCCCCACCATCACTGAGCAACTCTCTGACTCTGCACCTGGCCCTTGCCAGCCAGGACGAGCAGCAGAGCTGCAGTTAATGACGGTCCCAAGAGTCGGTCCCCACTTCAGGCAGCACTCTTATGTCAAGCTGTCACCTGTGTTCTGACCCACTGGCTCTATACCAGACGTGCCCGTTCCTGCCTCCTTGGGTTCAATTAATTACCTCGAGCAGCTCCACACTCAGAGAAACGCTGAATTGTGTTCACCAGCTTATTACATAGAGCACCGACGAAGAGAGAGCAGATATGGCAGCACACGGGGTGGGAATCTGGAGATCCAGAAGCTTCTGTCCCCGGGTGCGGACTGGGTGTGTGTGGACATGGTTCTCTGCTGGAGGCTCTCCCACGCCGGTGTTTGCAGAGGCTTCATTACAAAGGCACAGCTGACCAGATCATTGACCTTTGTTGACAAACTCAGCCTCCCCTTCTCAGGAGGTCAGGTGTGAGTCTGACTGTTCCAGCCCTGTAACTCTGGATGGTTCCTTGGTAACCAGACCCACCCTCAGGTGACCTATGGCTGCCTGAAAGTCACCTCATGAGCATAACAAAAGATATTTTCATTGCTCTTTTATCTTAAGGAAATTCCTAGGGTTTTAGGAACTCTGGATCAAGAACTAAAGGAAGACAAAGGATTTATTTCTTACTGTAAATCACAATGTCACAGCAGAGTTCTGTTGCTAAAAGAAAAAGGGAAAATAAATGTGGGGCAATGATTAACAATCTCCTCCAAAAAATGATTACCCTAGACGCCACAGGTTTTCTGGGGGCATTAAATGCGATGAACATATAAAGCTTTGAGTATAAAAGGTTGGTATTTGCTAACCACCCTCATGACCATCATTACTATCACCAAAATAAGTACCACCATTGTCACCACCACCATCATCATCCTTCTCCTTCTTATCACATTTACCATCATGACCGTCACCACCACCATCACCACTATCGTCACCACCATCACCACTATCATCATCACCACCATCACCACCATCACCACCACCATCACCACCACCATCA
>RJWH01008709.1:0-19672 GCA_004363575.1 Solenodon paradoxus
TCTCTGCACTGTGGGGTGATCTCTGGCACTGCGGGGTGATCTCTGCACTGCAGGGTGACCTCTGGCTCTGTGGGGTGATCTCTACAACTGCGGGGTGATCTCTGGCTCTGCGGGGTGATCTCTACAACTGCGGGGTGATCTCTGGCTCTGTGGGGGGGATCTCTGCACTGTGGGGTGATCTCTGCACTGCGGGGTGATCTCTGGCTCTGTGGGGTTACTGGCATTTCTGGCCCTGGGATGGTTAAGGCGGCATGTGTTTAGGGCAGGACATTTAGAGCGGGGTTTATAGGGAATTCAAATATAGTTTTCACCTAAGGTGCCCGAATTCCTTGCACCAGCCCTGGACGTTTGTGTGAACGTCATCACTGTGTGATCGCCGATGGGCATCCGTAGAACTGACTTGTTGCTGCCTGGCTGCTCTGCTCCTGCTCGGATGGCTCCCCCCCGCCCCCCTTAGTCGCCAGCACAGAGCCCCGTCCCGTTCTGCCGTCCCCGTGTCCCGTTTTGTCTCAAGGACATAGTGCCAGCTGCTTAAGGGAGGTGGGAGGTGGGAGGTGGCACGGCACCACGGTCCCCCCACAACCCGCCAGTTTCCTTTCCGTGTGGCTGTGTGCAGCGAGCAGGGCGGGCTGAAGCATGCTCCGGGGGCTGTCATGTGCCAGGCTTACCTTCCAGCCGAGAAGCCACTTTCTAAGTACATGAGCTTCCCTTTCTAAATCTCTTAATTCTGGACCCAGGCAAAATGACAGTTCAAATGGCTGCTGAGAATCCATCAGTGCTGGCCCCAGAGAGGCAAGGCTGGCCCCACGAATGCCAGAGGACAGCAGGGTCTCCCCAGTCCAACCCCGGACGCTGCCTGGGGGACCCCACAAGGTCCCAGCAGTGGAGAGGCACAGGGGTGAGGGCAGCCCGGCGTGCGCTTACAGCCACCAGCTGGGGCGGGCTCACTCACCTCTTCTGTGTGGGCCCACGGCTCCCGGAGCCTGTGGAGGCCGGGACGGAGATGTCCCAGTGCAGGAGCCCCGGCTTCCTCTGGGACTGAGAGGTTCTGTGGACCCGCCAGAGCCCCCTGGTCAGTGCATCTAGTGATTCATTTGTATCCCGGTCACAAGTCTGAAGTGGGGAGAGCTAATTTCAGCTTTCAACAGATGTGCACCCAACACTGCCTGCGACCGCGCAGATTGATCCACAGAGGAGCAGAGACGCTTGGCAGGGTGAGAGGCCGGGCTCAGGGACGAAGGCTGCAGAGGAGCCAGGAAACCTGGGCTTGGGCAGAGCACAGCCATGCTCCGAGCTGCAGAGAGAAGGCCGGCCGCTTGTCTGAGTGCACACCGCCGCCTTCCCTCAGTCGAGGACTGCCTTTGGCCTACTCGACAAGGAACCCAACTATGTGGTTTTAGCCCCAGTTTTCTCCCTTCTCGAGAGACAGTGAGTCCAGAGTCCTGCAGCTGTTCAAAGGCGTCGCCAGGATCCCTGTTCCTGCTCCACCATTCTCATTCTCATTAGATGGCTGCTCTGCTCCAGACATCACATCTGCATTCCAGGTAGGAGGCAAAGGTAAAGGCAAAAGGCATAAGGCATGGACATCCGAGTATAATTCTCTTTATTGGGAAAAAACAGCTTTCCCAGAAGCCTGTCTGTGAGGACAGCTGACAGCACACTGAGCAGGAAGGAGCCACAGTGCCACCTGGGTGCAAGAGCTGCTGATTGTGAGCCGCTAATCAGGGCGAGAGTGAGCCGGTGGCGCTGGCAGGGAGACGGATGCAGGACAGGCAACTGGCAGCGCTCATTGTTCTAAGCTCATGTGCTGCGTTTATCCTGATGGCCTGCATCGAATGCCTCCAGCAGCTCCCACTCACCGGGAGTGAGTCCGGGGGCAGAGTGACCAACTGTCAGTGTTCCCGGCTCACGCAGTGCCTGCCTGGCCTCAGTGGTCGCGGCCCTCGCACCACAGGGGCATAGTGCCGGGCGCTGGATGTCCACCCTGCAAGAGCTGCTGTCTGCACAGGTGGGTCAAGCCAAACTGAGTGGAAAGACAAGGTAATGGCACTTCTGGGCAGGCCCAGATGTCAACTGCATTCGCTGTCTGCTCAGCCGCCCTCCCTGTGCACCTGAGGAACAAAGGGTGGGTGGGAGAGGCAACGAGCCACTTGCTATCCAGAGACCACCCGTCTCCTTGCTCCAGAGGGGTGCTGGTAGCTGGAGCATCTTGGGGGACACTGCTCCTCCCTCTTCCTGATACAGAATCCCAGTGCTACTCCAACCAGCAACTCACTCACCTGGCAGGTGACGGACCTGAGCCAAACACGACAAAGGGCGATTCTCTCTTCCCAGCCTCCCCCTCAGATGGGCGGAGCCTGGATCTCATTCTAGCCAAAAGGACTGGTCAGGGGCTCTGAGAACGGGTTTGTTTTCTGGATACAGGGAGGAGATCAGAAGGTGCTACTTCCTGCTTCTTCCTGCGCTGAACTCACATGTGATGGCCGGAACCCCTGCAGCCAGTCTGTGACACTAGGGCAGTAACGTGACACACAACCGAGGCTGGACAGTCCAGCATGCTCAGGCATGTGATGGTGCTGGGGCCAGCCCCTGACCAAAGCCTCCTTACCATGAGTGGAGAAAAACGAATTAATCTTCCCTCTTTTCTTTTTTTAAGATTCCAAGATGGGTCTTATCCTGTTGGCCAAGAACATTCTGAAGCGATCTCAGTGGCGAAAGGAGTCCGGGGCTGCTGCCTTGTGGACGCTGCTTAAAAGAGACATAGCAGCAACTCTCCCACGAGGAGGACCAGCAGCATGTGACTCACAGTATTTCTGCTTCCTGGGGTTCCATCCACACCCTGTCCCCTGCTCTCAGGGACATTCCCCTCCCCTGTCCTCCGCTTCTCCAAGCATGCGGGCGGCAGGACCTGCTCCCACACCCGCCAGCAGCGCCCCGGCGTCCCCGGCACTCTGCCCGAGAGCAATGCAGGCCCAGCGTGAGCTGCAGCCTCACGGCTGATGGTAAATTATTAACAGAGCTGAGAAAAGACACTGACTTAGCAACTACCCCACATGCTACCCAGCGCCCAGACCTCCTGCTTTCAACCTAAGGAAGTGACCTCTGCATCCTACCCCAGACATCACCAGGCAGGGGTGTCATGGTCGTTAAGCTAGTTACCCTGAAACCAGGACGTGGCATCACACCCATGCTCGCCAGACAAGGCCCGGACGGGTGCCGGGCGAGGGCTGGGGATGGCGTGCGCCCCACGGCCAGGCACAGTAGCTCCGCAGCCAAAGGCTCCAACACCATTCATTTGCCACCCCGTTGGGGAAACTGTTTTAAGCCTCATTAGCATGAAAATTTTAGATTGCAAATGCTCTTCATTTAGACAGAACGCAAAATGCCACGGCATTTCTTGCATCCATTCATCATAAACACGTTAATTATTGTGAAACAGATCGCTCCTCTGGAACCCGGGTGTAGGGGCGCAGGGCACCGACTGACCGGGAGAAGCAGGGGCCACCAGGCCCGTGGAGTCCAGTCAGGCCGAGATGGGACCCTCAGCGCGCTGTCAGGGGAGGGCTGAGCGAAGCCAGGGGAACTCAGCTAGAAGCGGTCACTTTCCACGTGCCCTGATTCCCACCAGGTCACAACATCCGTCCTGTTCACCCTGACACAGGCCTGCCGGCCGCCTGCCCTTTCCTGCATCCGTTCAGCCGCCGACCGGCCCTGACTTGTGCGTATGACTCGTGTGCGCGACTATTTCCAAGATGTAAGAATGCTTCACCCCAGAGGCTTCACCGTAAGAAGAGTCAGAGGTGTGCAAAGGCGTTCTGGTGGTTAAGTCCACCGGGCGCCGGCCACGCACGCCCCCGATACCCGGGTTCCAGACCTGTGGCCCCGGGAAGCAACTAAGGCGAACCACCGAATAAGGGAAATAAAGTGCTTCTTCCTTCTCTCTTCTTGCTTGCACTTTTCCTTTTACACAGAAAAGAAAGAAAAGCCCATGGAAGAGAAGATGAGGGGCGCGGAAGAAGTGAGGGTGCCTGTTCGCTCCGGCGGGGGAGCCGGTGCAGCATGTGGGGTTCCGGCCTCAACAGCCTGCACGCCGGCCCAAGGTCACCTACAAAGACCAGTGAGGCGCTGCATCCCCGACTTGGAGAAGCCCCCAGGGCAGAGGCTCGGGATGCACCCGTGGGAGCTGAGGTGCGTCCCCCACCGGGCCCCTGGGGGGGACAGAAAACTCACGTTTCACCAGAAAAAGAAGAAGAATCTATCACTCTGTTACACAGGGGCACTGTCTTTACTGAAACAGAGGCATTTTTCTTGAATCTGTGAAACCGACACGCCGGGATCTTCCACGCACTTCCCTACCTGGGGCCACAGGCGAGGCTCCAGGACATGAAAATCAGAGGCCCAGTGGGTGCCCATCGGGAGGGCAGCATCGCACACTGTGAGGGAGCCTTCCGGGTCCCTCTGTGAACACAGGGACCTCAGAAAGCACCAGACCCCGAGAGGGGACCTGCCCTCTGCCGCTACGGCCACTCACAGGGCAGGCACGGAGCAGCTCCCCAGCATGGCCACCGCCTCCTCCCGGCGCCCGCCATCCCGGCGCCCCCACACGCTTGCTGTTAGGGCAAGCAAGAGGCGGCAGCATCGTTTGCCAGATTTACCAGTCAACTCAGATGACCTCGAAGGAATATGACAAGCTGGACTTGTTGGAAAACAGAAAACCCGATTGAAAAGCCCAGTGTCTCCGGGAATGGCCCGGAAACTGCCCCTAGTCTGCCGAGCTCCCAGCCACCAAGTCCGGAGGGGACGCCTCTGGGCCTAACCCCTCCCTCCCCCCAGGAGGCGGGTTGCGGGCCTGCAGCTGTGAACTTGGACTCAGGCTTTCGGGCATCAGCTGAGCGCTGCCACTCTGGGGCTGTGGCCCTGAGGAAGGCTCGACGGCGCTGGGAGCTGGGAGCCGGCTGTCGGAAACCTCCGCAGGGACGGATCGCTCCCCCCCCCGCACCCCCCCTGCGTAAATATCAAGTTTAACCAGCGTCTCCAAAGGGAAACAGGAGGCGCGCCGCGGTCTGCTGTCGCGTGAAGCTGTCTGTGGCTCTCCCGTCACAAAGGAGGCCGCACCCTGCAGGACAACCACGCTAATTGGAGTTCCCTCCTGCACGTGTGTTTTCCTTGTCAGGGGCCGGAGCCCAGCGCCTGCGGTTTCTGTACCGCATTTCCAACCACACCGTCTGCTCATGCATTTCGAACCAAAATGGGTCAAACCCCCAGAAATTCAGACATAAAACACTAAGAATTCTGAGTCGCTCGCGCAGTATCACAGTGACGCTGCACCAGCATCCGTTCGCTGCCCAGGAAATGGCTCACCTACTCAAAACTGGCAGCAGCCCTGACTCCTTCACGTGGTAGGAAAATGACCCGCCTGCTGCAGGGTCCCGGCGTGCACCCTCAGACGCGCCACTGGCCTTGCCAAAGGGAGGCCCCCAGACAAGCTGGCGGTGCCCAGATGCCCAGAGGGTGCACCGTGCCTGCCCTCCGGGGCCCACCCTACCTTTGAGTAGCTTCTCTCCTTCCAGAATGTTTGCTGAGATGAATGCTGTGTAATCTTTCTCGGAGAAGCCGGCCTTGCAGGTCCTTCCGTCTGCAGGATCCCCATCGTGGGCCTGTGAGCGAGGGCAACACGAGGTTAGAAAGAGCTAGTGCAGACGCCTGCCTTCAGGACGGCAGAGCTGCATCGAGCGGCTCCAGACTGGCTAGGCGGTGGGGACCCACAAACCCACTCCTCCCGCTGCTGCCGGACCCTGACTTGAAGGAGGAGAGCTGCGGGGTGGAGGGGCTGCAGGGGAAGGAGAGGCTGCAGCAGGAAGCAGACGGGAATGAAGACGGGAGCCCAAGGAAGCCGGAGAGGCAGGGAGTCACTTCACCACCTCTGTCAGCCGAGGAAGGGAGGCCGCTGGGCAGAGGGTTCCCGAGACTGGATTCCAAGGGAGGCGGGAGGGGGTGTGGGCGGGACTTCACCCTCCAGCTCTGCCCCCTCTGAGCTGTCTCCAGCCCTACAGGGCCAGAGCTCCCCTACAGGACCCCCTGCAAGGGGTGTCGTCCCGCGCTTGGGGGGTGTACCCTAGGCGTCCCAGCCCAGGAGGGGAGTCTGGAGTCCAATGTCCCGCAGGAGGGGCAGGGTGGGCAAAGGGCCCCTTCCCAGGTGGCAGGGAGTGGGGGCTGCAGGTCAGCCACATCCCAGGGGTGGGGAATGGAAGAAAAGACAAGCGCTACCGGGAAGCAGGCGCGCGGGCAGCAGAGCTGCGCCCGCTCCCCGGAGGGCAAGCCCGCAGCCCGCCGCCGCCTCGTCTCGGGGTCGCCCAAGCGGAACGCGCCCGCCCGCCGCCTCCGCCAGCCCCGCGCGCCGCGACTTCGGTCCCCGCACCGCCGCGGCCGGACGCCGCCGTCCCTCCACCCCGAAGCGCAGGGCAGAGGCGAGCGCCGGGCGCGGGGTCCTTCCTCGGGAGAAGCCCAGACCCTGACGCCGGCCGCGGGAACGCAGCCCCAGAGAGCGCCAGAGGCGCGGAGGGGGCCGAAGTCGCCCAGGAAAGTTTGCGCCCGCCCGGAGCGGCGCGAGCCGCCGCGGCCCGTTGTTTATTCCGAGGTGACGGCAGCGCGGCCCTGGAGGAGGCAGCGAGGCCGATCGGCCACGAGAGGGGGTTCCTCCCGCTCCGAGGCCCCTCCGCCCGCCCCCAGGGGCGGCGCCCGCCCCGCGGGCCCGGCACCCGGCCCGGCCGGCGCCCGATCGCGCAGCCGGCGGCACCCTCGCCCGGCCCGCTCGGCACTGCGCGGCGGCAGCTCGGGGCGCGAGGACGGGACGGCGGGGTGGCCGCGGGGCACAGCCACGGTCGCCGCAACGACGGTCCCTGCCGCCGCAGAGCCGCGCGAGCGCCGGGCAGCGAGCCCCAGCCCGGGCAGCGGCGGCCGGAGCGGCTGCCCCGCGCCCGCTCCCGGCTCCCGGCGCTCGCAGCCCGGCTCCCGCGCCCGGCCCGGGCAGGTCGCGCCAACTCCGGAGGCGCGCGGCTCCGCCAGCGGGCAGCCCGCCCGGCGCGGGCCAGCCGAGCTCCGGAGGCGGCGCGGACCTGCGGCGGCCGAGGGAGGCTCGGCGAGTGTCCTCCGGGCGGAGCTCCCGGCTCCGCGACCCGCCCACAGCCGCCCCGCTGCGCACCGCCGCTCCCGCCGCCCCGGCGGCTCCGGGCGCTGCCGACCGCAGGCGGCTCGCGGGCGCGGGAGCCGGCTGGACGCGGCGGCGCGGGCCGGGAAGCCGGGGAGCCCCGCGGGCGTGGACGAGCCCCCGGACCCGGGCCTCCGCGCGGCCGCGGGGGGCGGCGGCAACTTACCCGGAGCGCGCCGGAGAGCGCGAGCAGCACGAGGAGCACGCCGGAGCCCGCGGTCATCTTCCCGCCGCGCCGCGCCCAGGCGCCCAGGCGCCCGCTGGGTGCCCGGCGCCCGAGCCCGCTCCCCGCTCCCCGCCGCCGCCGCCCGGATCGCCGCCGCCGCCGCCGCCGCCGCCGCTCCCCGGCGGGGCCCGCGCTCCAGCCCCGCCGCGCTCGCCGCCCCGACTCGGGAGCCAGGCCAAGTGCGGCCGGCGGCGCGCTCCCTCGGGCCGGTGCGTCCGCCGGCCTCGCAGCCGCCCGCGCCTCTGTTCCGCGCGCTCCGACTGCAGGTGAAGCCGCGCGGCCGCCCCGCCGAGGCCCCGCCCCGCGCCCGGCCCCTGCGTTCGCTCGGCCTGACGCGAGCCTTAAAGGCGCCGCCGCGCGCCGCGCCCCGGCCCGCCGCCCCGGCCCAGCCGGCTGCAGGAGCGGGCGCGTGCGCCGAGGGGCACAGGACGCGCGGTCTGCGGGGCGCCGGGCGCCCGAAGCCTGAAGAAGGCCGGTCTCCGGCTCAGACCAGGGCCGGCGCCCCTGCTGGGTCCAGCTCCCCGTCTGGGCCCTTCTACCAGTCCTTTCTTTTGCTACCTTCTCACTCCCGACCCAAGACCCAAGCCCTCTCTGGCCTTGAGCCCTGCTGGGCAGCTGCCCAGCAGCCAGCTGCGAGGTACCAGCCAGTGAGAGAGGGCACCTTGGCTGCGTTTCAGCCTGCAGGGTGCCTGCCCTCCAGCTCCTTGGAGAGCCCCGTCTGGGTCTCCATGGCCCGGCTCCTCGTGGTTTATCCTGGAGAGCAGGACTGACTGATTTGTGAAAACCCTGTTAGGCCTGCGAAGCCAGCAGAGCAAGGCGAGGCCGAGAAGGACAGCAGAATCCCGGACAGAAGGGCCGTTGGACACCACCCCCGCCGGCCAGGGCAGCCCCACTGGTTCTGCTGGGATGAGTTCTGCGCGGGGATCACTTCTTTAGGGGACCAGCAAGTGACAAATAGGGACAATAGCTTCGAAAGTGAGTGTTTCTGCATTTTCCCTTTGCCTGGAAGACTTAGCGAAGGTGGCTTGTTTGCTAGATTGCTCTGGTTTTCTTTGTCTTGGCTCCTGGAGCCTGATTTCCAGACGCAGCGGTTCTGTTTAAGACCCAGGCTGCAAAGGCGGCACAGAGGGGAATGAAAGGGTGAGCCCAAGGCTCAGGCCGGCGGAAGGTCCCAGCGCCTCCCCAGAACCCTCCATCTCAGCTGGGGGGCGCTGCTGGTCAGCTACATCAGATTTCAGGTGACTCAGGAGGGACGGGGCAGGAGCCTGTGGGAGAGGATCAGGTATTTGTTCCCATGGCTGAAGGTACTGCCACACTGACCAACACTTCCTAGGGATCCATGAGGTTTCCTGAACAAACGCATCCCAAATCCGTGCTGGGGAGAAGCTCCAACCCCCAGCCAGTCCTCCCCTTCCTCCCTGGGCCACTCACTGCAGAAGGAGCCCCTGAGGTCCGCCTGTCTGGACCCTCTGTCTTCAGAAGGCTTGGCATGTGCACCAGAGGTGTCCGGAGGAGTCTGCCCCACCCCGACGTGTGCCGACTTGGAGGTGGGCACTGGGTGGGGTGCTGAGGCCCGAACACCGGGTGCATGCCAGCTCCTGTCTCCTGAGTGTCTGCGTCCGGACTCTGATGGGGGCGTGCTGACCTGTCCAGCCCTGTGTGGGGCACGGAGGCATGAGCTGTGTGTGTGAACCCCCGGGTGTCAGAAGTCTGCAGGGGTTACTGTCCTCCCAGGCACTGTGGGACAAAGGGAAGGACAGGACTGATCTCCAGACCCCCGACCACCCGCCTATCCTTTAGCATTTCCCAAACTAACTGGGCGCAGGGAGCCCTTCCACGCGGTTGAGGATATCTTGGAAGAACTCGATTCTCAGGGATTTGTTTCAGAAGCGCTGCAGTAACTGCTGCCAGTCCAGTAGAGAGCATTGGTTTCTCAGACTTGCCGTGAGGGAGCAGGGAGCTGGCTCCGGGTGGAGGGAGCGATCTGAGGTGCAGGCAGCAGTTGCCAAGGGATATTCTGCAGCCTGGTCACTGCCAGTGTGGTCCTGGGCCAGTAGCAGCCACGCCCTGGGCACCTCGTCCCAGCCCAGGACCTCAGGCCCACCCCCCAGGCTGGCCTGCTTGTCAGTGGACGCCCTGGTCCCACCCCCTCTCCTCCTCCGATCACTGCCTAGAAATCCTAGGGAGGCTCCTGAAAATGCAGAGTCCTGGGTCGCCTGAGACCCGCCCGGACCTGGGGGTCGGGGCCTGGCAGCAGCCTCCCGGGCCATGTCCGCCCTGCCACGTCCGAGCACCACGGGCCTCTCCACCAGTAAGGAGCCACACACAGGAAGCCCCATTCAAAAGCCACTTCCCAGCCCTGGGTGGGAGGTCGGGACTCAGCCTGAGAGCGTGGGGGACGCTCCAGCCCCTGGGAGGCATGAAAAGCCCTAGAGAAAGCACGTCTGTTGTGCAGAGATTAGGAAACACATCGGCCCGCAGCCCATTGCTCTGGCACCTGTGACTTGACTGTACCTGGGCTCTGGAGGAGTTCGGGGCACCACCTGGGCGCTGCGCCCCCGCTGAGGATCTGCAGCAGCCGCCGCGCTCCTCCCCCTTTTTGTTCCACGTCCTTGTGTTGCTCCCTCTAAATATTGGTCGTCGTCGTTCAGACACAGCGGTGTCTGAGGAGGGGCTGACCAGAAAGCAGAGCTGTCGTGAAGTTGGGGTCATGGGAGAGACCAGACTCCTGGGGGCAGCTGAGGATTCTCAGGGAGGCGTCGCTGATTCAACCTCCGGCCCAGCCCCAAACCCTCCCGGCAGAGGCCCGGACAAGTGCAGGAGTCAGGCCTGAAGGCTGCTCCCCGCCCTCCCAGCCAGTCTGTCCTGACTGGTCCCTTCCCCACGCGTCCTCCTGGAGGGACCGCTGACGCTCAGGGAGCGCTTTTCCAATCCCTGTCTCGCATAATCTCACACAAAGGAGGTGAGCTTTCCCAGTTCCACCCCCAGACGACAGGAGGGGCTGTTGGTGGGGGGGCCCGGCTCCCAGCCGCCAACCAGAGCGTCCGGCCACACTGGACACTGGAGCCCAGGGCACCGCCTGCCCTCGCCTGTCTTCTTCCTTTTCCAGCCTCAGTCACGCTCCCCCACCCAGCCAGGAACCCAACCCCTGGCTCCTGCCCAGCTCCCGTGCCTTTGCCCTGCTGTCCCCTCCATCGGGACACCGTCACCTTCCCTGGGAGGCAACCCCTTGCTCTGACTGGTGCTGCCCTCGCTCCGGGCACAGGCCTGGCTTTGCTGCCCTCGGGCTTCCTGCCCAGGCACTGCTTGTCTTCGCCACCCCCCGAGGACCTGAGGACAGGCCGCTGTGTCCCCGCAGCAGGTTGCCTGGGCTGTGTGGACACCGTCCATTGTGCCCCTCTCCACGGAAGAAGAGAGCCAGGCCCGAGCAAATGGAGGGGCCGCCGAGGCCAGACATCACCCCAGCTTGTCAGCACCTGGAGCCGCGGTCACGGTTGCTGCCTCTGGAGCTGCCCCAGGTTGGAGCCCATTCTCTGGGGCCACTGCCCCTCTGGACCTGGGCAGGGACAGGGACCCGGCTCTCCAGGGCTTCTGTAGAGCGAGATGCCGCTCAGAGGGGAATCTTGGAACCGCATAGTCCCATTAGGACAGTGGGGTCCCCCCCAGCACCCTGAAGCTGGGGGGGCCCTGTGCAATGTCACACGGGCCCGGGGTGGGGGCGCTGCTGTTCTGTGCTGTGCCCTGTCCCTGACTGTCAGGGCGGGGCTGCCGTGGCCGGAGCAGGGAGACATGTCACAGGGGGCCCTTACTCTCCACCTTCATGGCCCACGTGACCACCAAGTGGGTGTCAGTGAGAGCCCCCAGCCCCAGGCCCGACGGCCCCACCCTGCCCCAGGGGCCTCCACGCCTTGGCTGCTCTGTGCCGTAGGCGGGAGCAGAACATGATTCTATTTTCCGTCTCCTTTCTTCTTTCTGGCTCTGACTCTCCCCGGAACCTACCCCAAGTCCACCCGCCTCCCTCCAGCTGCTGATCCGAGAGCCATCATCTCCCCCGGCTCCCTGCAGCTGCCTGCTCCTCCCTCCTCTCCCCACAACCCTGCCCGGCAGCAAACCCCGAAAATCTGGATCAGAAAGTCAGCCCGCCCCACCCCGGACCTTCTGGCTGGACCCTCCATGCCTCCAGGGCCCACAAGGCCAGTGCCATGGACCTGCCCGCCGCCTCCCGCAGCCCTGCTGCCTGGCTCCTCCCGGCTCACCCCTGCGCTGCGCCCTGTCTGGAGCTCTGCCCAGCGATCTGCATGCAGATCATGCTCAGGGACTGTCCGTGGGCCTGCAGGCTGGTCCGCCCGCACCCCCAGGTCTTCAGCCATCACTCTCTTGGTCTGTGGCTGCAGCTGGAGGGCGTCCTGCCCAGCACAGGCTCTCCCGGCACCTGGGACAGTGTGGCGGGGGCTCAACTGGGCACAGGAGAGTGAGAGTGGGCCAGCGAGGCAGGGGGTTCAGTGCGGACGTGTGGACGACAGGGAAGCCATGCGTGAGGGCCACACTCGTCCGAGGAGGGGACACAAGACGAAGTAGCATAGAGAACACTGGATTTGAGGGAGCACACGGGAGGGGTGCACGAATGGCAGAGAAACAGGGACCCGAGAGTGGGGAGCCTGGAAATGGACCTGCCAGTTCGGGCAGCTGCAGGACTGTGCCCCGGGGAGATGGCCTTCACACAGGTGGCGGGCTGGCTGGTCAGGCTGTGGTTCCTGGGGTGATGGCGTCCCCGTCAGGCTGCCAGGCGACTGAAGCCTGCGCGCTCTGCTCCGTGGGGCCGAGCACGGTCCTGTCCTCAGGAAGCCAGCCCCCTTGCTCATGCGACTGCCCCTCGACTTTCGGGGTCCGTGGCTGTGGCTGTAATGGCTGGAGGGGAGGCTTCTGCTCGAAAGCTTTACCCCGTGAGACCCGCTCCTTCGGGTGCGACGGCCCCTTGGCCTCCGCAGAACCGCTGAACGGACGCAGGTGCTGGGTCCCGTGCAGGGGGAGGCGCAGCTGCTGTCAGTGTGGCTTCCGGCCAAGCAACTCTGTCCCCACATTCCCCGCTGAGTTAGATGCCCCCGCGGTCACTTCCCAAGGTTCCCCTCTTTAAGTGCTTACTGCCACATAGCTTCTGCTGCCTGTCCAGTAGGGGCCACCACAGATGCCCACAGGGTGGCGGGTGGGGCTGCAGAGGGGCTGGAGAGCGCTGTCCGGAGGCTGTGACAGGCCGCTGGACACTGACATGGAGAAGAGTCCCAAGGAGAGGAAGTGGGGGGCCCATGGACATGACTGTCGCAAGGGCTCTATGCGAGGTGTGCGGTCTGACCGCTCGCCAGGCCCCAGCACGTGCTGGCCCGGAGAGGGGCTGGCGGGAGCACGTGGCGACAGGTGCCGGGGCTGCTCTTTGGCTGAGCCCCTGGGATGGCCCGGGAGGCCCCGCCCTGGGTGTGCGCTTGGCACCGCCCGGCTCCGGCTGCAGCCCCTTCACAGAGGAGGTGACCCCAGAGGGGATGTGACACCTCTCTGACAGAAGCCCCCGCTGGCCTCACAGCCCCAGGCGGCCCAGGCCCGGGTCTCCTCTGGAAGAAGAGAGAACGCTGTCGCTGGTCCTACACAGCTGCTCTCCAGATGCATGGGGGTTCTCGTCCCACCCCACGGACGAGGCTGCGTGCGCCTGGGCCCTGAGCAGAGGGTGGCCTGTGTGGACCCTGGAGAGCGCCACCTGCAGGTCCCCCGGCCCAGGGGGCGCTCTGTGTCTGTATCAGCCCTGTCCGGGGATCTCAGGTCCAGAGGGGTGTAGACGGATGTGGAGGGGCGGAAGCAGAGGCCGGAGCGTGATGGCCACCCGCTGCCGTCTCCTCGCCACGCGGGCCTGCGGGGCAGAGAACACGGCCAGGCGCCAGGAGGAGGAAACGGCTCCACCTCTTCGGGGCCAGGGTCGGGGCTCCGGGCGGATCATCAGCTTGTTGCCGATGCGTCCAGCCTGGTGGACGCTCCGGCTGGGTTCTTTCCCACCTACGTGGAGAGCAGACTTCATGACTGAGAGCGGCAGCAGGTGACAGAACAGGAGCAGCAGGTAGGACGCCCTAAACCCAGACACGCGCACACCGCGTCCCTGCTGCCGGTGTGAGCTGCTGGGGCGACTGGTCCCGTCAGCTCCAGCCCTGACATGCGGACCCCAGCCAGACCCACAGTGCCCGAGGGCTCACGCGCCCCTGGGCTTTGGAAATGCGTCCAGGCTCGGTTGACACGGGATCCACCACTGCTGGGGACCCCCGGGCGCCACCTGGCCTCCCCCACACCTCCAGCCAACACACCTCTACTGCCTCACAGTTTTGCCTTTTCTGGGACTTCGAGGCTGTCGCACAGCGGCCTGTGGCCCTTTCAAGGAGGCTCCTTCACAAAGCACGTGTGCTTAAGTTTCCCGGCGCCTTCTTTCCTGCGGGACAGCAGTCTCTGCACGGACAGGCCAGTTCGTTGACTGGCCACCACTGCGCGGTCGTGCTTGCTGACCACATCGCAGGGTCTTTGGATCGTGAGGATTTAATAAGCTGCTTCTCCGGGTTCTGAGGACCCCGGCTTGGAGCCTCACCGGCCTGGTCGGTCGGGTCAGAGCCCAGCGTTTGGACGGAGCTTGGGGTCGGGCTGCTGGTGTGCTGCTCAGGACTCGGCCACCCGTGACGGCCACCTCGCGGCCGTGCCCTGCAGCCACATGGCCCTGGAGCGGCCGGTGACGATGGTGAGCAGCGCACAGGGAACTGAAAGGCAGGTGACGCCCCTCTCCCACCGAGGCGCTTCTTTGGGGTCGGCCCTGGCGAGTAAGTGGGGATTAAGAGATTCTCCATCGTTTATGCATGAGTGCTGGAGGCCGTTCTCAGCAGATGCTCTTGACCCTGAGAGACAACGGTCTTTGCTCCCTGCCATGGCCTCTGACCTAGGAGCCAGCTTCTGCTCTTGAAATTCAGAGGGATATTGTGAAAGTCTAGCCACCCCAGGGCCCCAGCGGTGCCCAGCGTGGTGAGCTCCCCAACCCTCTACCAGCGAGCTCCACCGAGGGGCCTCCGGGGACTTCACTGGACCAGAAGGACCTCCCAGCTGAGGCCTGTCTGGATTCTTGACCCACAAAACCGAGTAATACTGCCAGAGAGGTGTCTCAGGCCCCGGGGTGTGGTGACGTGTGACACGGCAGAGTCTCAGACTCACTTGTCCCTGCAGCCGGGCTGCACTGTGGCTGGGACGCAGGGAGCACCCCTCGGCCTCCCGCGGTGCCTTCGATGCTGCCCGGCCCCCAGGCAAGCGAGGGCTCAGGCCTGTCCTCCCGGCGCCCAGGGAGCAACCTGGGGCAGTCTGTGTGCAAATGTGTAGAAATGAAACAACACACTCCAGCGACATCTGGGTCAAAGAAGGAAAGGAAAGGGAGGTTGGGAAGTATCCTGGGACAAAGAAAATGAAAGCACAACATACCGAAAGTTACGGCTGCCGCAGCAGCCAAGGGGAGGTCTGACGGGCCTGGGCTGGCCTTTCGGAGGAACGTCTAACTGACGGCTTTACTCCTCCAGGAACTAGAAAAAGAGCCAGCAAACTGAAAGTCAGCAGAAGGAAGGACGTGATGGAGAGCAGAGCAGACGCAAAGGAAGAGACCACTTTTTACACATCACACAAAGAGCTGAATGGGGGAAAGAGGCAAAACTGGCAAAACTTCAGCTACTGGAAAGAAACTGGGACAAGAGAGAGAAAACTTAAATAGACAAGATCAGAAATATTACAAGTAACCCTCAGGCATGAGCGTTGGGAAGAGACTGTTAAGAACCAACACGCCAGAAGAGCGAGAAGAAACAGACGGATTTCGAGACACATGCAAGTGGCCAACTCTGAACTGGGAGGAAAGGGAGAATCTGAACAACGAAGACGGGAAGGAGGGGCGACAGTCACCAGACGCCGCCCAGGACCCAGAGGCTTCAGACGCGCGGAGAAGAGTAAGTGGCCTCCTCCTCAGACCCGGGGAAGCGGAAGACGACGGACGCCCTGGCCTCCTCTGCTGAGGATGGCACTGCTGATGCAAAAGCCACAGAAGACACGGCGAGAAAGCCCTTCCTTGGGTGGCACAGCGCACTCACTCCCTGGCGTCAGGACCGGCGGGGACGAGTGTTCTCCAGGGGGCTCTCCTCCGCAGCGAGCTGGGGTTTCCTCTGCCATGCGAGGGGGTCCGACACGAGGCATCCACGCGACGCTCCCCGTCGGCTCAGCAGGGGAAAACCCCACAGTCTTCTCCAGAGAAGTGGGACAAGCGTTTGACAAAATCCAGCTCTCTTGCGATGAAGCTGCCCCCACATAGAAAGCCGCTGGGACAGACCCACGACCAACGGTGAGGAGTGAGAACGCTTCCTCTGCGGCAGAAACACCAGTCCCGGGCGCGTCTGCGGACTCAGCCCGGGAGTCCTGGACGGAGCCGCTGGGCGAGAAAGACAGAGAAGCCACAGGAAGGGGAAGGAAGCAGTCACAGGACCTCTGTCGCAGGTGGCGTCATGGAAAGACCACACGGCCGCACAGAACCCGAGAGAAGGAATCAGTCAGTGACTCTGCGGACAGAAGGGATGACGCAGGGACTCGTGCGATCCTCTTAGATCAGCCGTCTGCACGGACTCCCTGTCCCAGAGTCTACTTTGGGGGAAGCCACAGAGTCCGTCTGCAGGGGCCGCCCTGGCCTGTGACCCCACAGCAAGCGCTGCCGCACCCCGTGTGCCCGCCCAGCCCGGCGGACACCAGCAGTCCCGCCTTCGGGCAGGAGGCGGTAAGGCGGTCTGAACCACACTGATGTCAAATCAAAGCCAAGTCCCGTACAGCTGGCGTCAGCCTTTACCTTCCCGCATCACCTGAACCAAGGAGCACTTCCTTCCCACGGGAGACAGGGCCTCACCTGTCACTGGGGTCAGAAACCCAAGGCTTTTCTGAGCTGCGGGAATTCCCTGGGGTCTAGAACAGAGCGGCCTCAGGCCACCGTGTTAGGGGACCCAGCAGCAGCCCTGCCACCCAGGGGCAGGTTCCCCTAGTCTCGTACGTAGTCGTGAGTCCATTTACGTGGATGTGCCTGGTGTGTTCCAACGGCGTGGATGCCGGTTACGTGAAATAAAGTCAATTCGTAGTCCAACTTAAGTCAAGTGTGTTCATGCGTTTTCTCCCAGGGAGAGGGAGCCTGCGCGCCCCGCTGGACGCGGCATCTGCAGCTCTCGCAACCACAGGGCAGGCGAGGGAGGTGGGACAGGAACGCCCGTGGCTGGGGAGTAGCTGGCTGCCTCCAAAGCAGGCAAGTGGGCTGCGCGGGGCACCGGGAAATGCCGAGAGGAAGGGTGACGCTCACCTGCAGAGAGAAGACACTGTTCCTTTCGTTTAAAATTGATCTGTTTCCTCTGTGCCGTCGGACCACTGTGCACTCTGACAGCCCGAGAGACTGGCTTTACAAAAGACAGCACTTAAAAGAATCCCCAAACTACCACTTACGTAGACTCGGGCTCTCGCGGTGGCCAAGAAAGGGAAACAATTGCAGGGAGAACTGGAGACTCAAATTCTTGGTATTTGGATTCTAAGCGGTATTGTCAGGATATTGTTTTCTAAGCAGAAGAGAATGAATCTCAGCTCACACTGGCTGATGATGAAGATAAATAGAAGAATAAATACCGATGCAAGTGATCCAAATGTTGATATGCACCAGCTTCAGGCATGGCTGGATCCAGGAGTCCATGTCCTCCTCCCTCTGGCTTTTGTCCCTTCTGAACTGCATGACTCCATTTCTTTTTTAGTGAAACTGTGTCTTTCTCATATCACGAGAAGCAGCTCTCTGCTGATAACCTGGTGTCCCAGGAACCCCAGCAGCAGGCTGACCGTGCTCACTCGTGCCAGCAAAGGTGCTGGGCTCTGACTTCTTGGACCATGCTGGTCACTAGGGAGTCGCCTTAGTTCCGAGGAGCCATGGTCCTGGGATGAGTCTGCTGTGCTTGATCAGGTCTGGTCACATGAACACACCGAGTCAGGGTGGAGCCAAGTAGTCTGATCCTGTGGATGAGAAGTGGGGTTCTCACTGAAAACTGAGGGTCTGTGAGCCAAAGCGGGTGGTTTGCATGAAGAGCAAGACTGAGCCTCAGCAGCAGGCCGGGTGGGGCCCTTCCCTCCTCACCCAGGGCGCTCCCGCCTTGAACCCGTCATCTGTGAGTCTCCAACGGGGCGCACCTGCAGGATTAAGTCAGGAAAGCAGCTGTCGTCCAAAGGCCCATGTACGTGCAAGTTCCTCCATGTTCAACTTGCCTCTCTGGTGGGAATCACATGTGTTGTGCGGGCTGGTTGCCCCACAGACCCCTCGGGTCTTCAGGCCACCTTGGGGGAGGCCCATCGGCCTCCCTGTGCCCCCGCCAGCCTCCTTCCCAGGCGACCAGCCTCTGTTTACTCCCCTGAGCACAGTGGAGTGGTTTCTGTTCAGGTCACCGAACAGAAACCACAGGGGCTGGAGCACATGGTGGCGACACTCTAAATCAATACGAAAATGATGGTACCGGCGTTTCACCTTCACAGGGCACGGCTCCAGCTGCGCCGGGCTGAGCAGTAAAATTGAAACGAAATGGAATTTCGGGGCGAGGTGGTGGGGGCTGGGGTGGCATAAATTCATGTGCGTTGTCAGAATACCACCGGAACCCGGAGAACTTGCTGCCAGGCCAGGAGACGGGCAGACCCGGGTCCGTGTTTGCCCAGCATGCTTCTGTGGACCTTCAGTCTATTTACAGGCATTCATGACAAACTGCCGTGAGTGGGTGAGTTACTGGTTCTGCTGTACATGAAATTAATAATATGAAGTGGAGGTGGTGTGGCGCTAACACGTCTCTGAACGTGCTGAGCTCGGGGACCAGCGGCCGGGTTTCCAGTGCGGAGGTACCTAACCAACCCCGAGCCCAGCCCGTCGACCTGGGTGCCCTCCTGGGCCAGGGAAGAGGCAGAAAAGCCGTTGTCTGTTGTGGGCCGGCGATTAGCGGGGAAGACACCCGGGACGGACAAGATTGCATCTCTCTGTTACCACGTTTTGGGGACCCTCCGTGCCCATCTTCTGGCTGAGGGCGTGGTCACCAAGGCAGTTTGAACCTTGTGCACAGACGGGACACAGAGGCACCCTATCGTTAGGGGCGCCTCTGACTGAGTGGAGGTGACGATGGCTCAGTCTCACGTATAAATAGCCGCGGGGACACCCCCTCTGCCACTAGACGTGGTCACACGCAATCCACAGGGACTCGGGAATCTCTGGTTCTTGTTTGCTATGAAAATCCACTTCCCGGGCAGGCAGGCAGGCAGGCAGGCACTCGCGGCTGAGGGAAAGGTGCTGTCATCTGTCCGGCCCTTGTGGGGCCCTGTCCTCCTCTCCAGGGGGAGGTAGTGTTACCCCATCACTGCCACGCGTGGAGGAGGAACGAGGCTCAGGGAGGTGGGCGCATGTCCCGGGCGCTCCTGCCAGAGGGGCTGGCACTCCCAGCGCACCTGCTTTCTACCCTCGTGGAAAGACTGGCAGAACGTTCTTCCAGGGAAAGAGGCGAGGGGACCGTGATTGGTCGTGTTTGTTTTCCTGGGACACACGCACACAGAGTTCTGTGTTCTCCGTGGGCATTTTCTCCATTCATCAAAATAGGAAACTGAATAATTCACCCCAAACTCATATCCAATCATGTAAAACCTCACCCAGATTGACAGGCGGGAGAGCTGCGCCGTCTGCAGTCCCGGCTTCTCTCGCCCGGGGCAAACACAGATTAGCAGGCGGCAGGCCTGGGGGAGGCCGCCCTGACACGGCCCCCCCACTCCTCCGCTGGGCCGCGCCGGGAGGCCTCCGCCTCATTTGTCGGGGGCCGGGAATTGTGTAATTATTGAAATGAAGCACGGCTTGAAAGAGATGTCAAGTAGCCGGCGGGGTAAGGACCCGGCTGTCAGACGACAGAGCTGAAGGTCCGCGCCAGGCAGCGCCTTTGTTTCGGCCGCTCCCGGACGCCGGCCTGTCAGGCCTGTGACTGGGCCGTGCCGCTGCGCAGGGAGCCCGCTGGGAGCACGCGGGGCCCGCGGGCCGACAGGAGCCGGGCTGCTCCTCCTGCTTCCTCGTCTTCGGGCGCAGCGAGCACCTCACGTGATGGCAAAGTTGTGCAGGCCAGACAGGCCTGGCGTGGCCTGGGGACTTCTGTTGACCTCGTGCG
>RJWH01008710.1:0-28217 GCA_004363575.1 Solenodon paradoxus
TTTCCAAGGAGATTGCCAAATAGGCCCAGTTCCACTTCAGAGGGGGAGCTGGGAAAAAGAGAGACCAAGGAAGACAGCTGAGAAGCAGCAGCACAACATAGGGGCGAGGAATCCGACTCCTACTTTGTAGCTAAGTTCAATCGCTCACTTTGCTTTTTAACAGCTTTGAGTGGCATTGCGTAAAAGATGCTATAAAGGACAAACCTATCTGGAGTAGTGACAATATATTAAATGACATGTTTTTCCCCATCTTTTTTTCTAATCACAGATTTAATACATTTTACTGAAAAATTATAGAAAATGCAAAAAAGGGAGCTCATCTATTTCGCAAGTTTCTGTCTAGGTTTCAATGAAAGTATTCTCTTCTCTTGCCTATCCAGCCTTGCTCCATTTTTAAAGACCTGAGGAGGAGACCCTAGCAACGCAGAAGACAGCCATATAAATTCACTCCCTTCCAGCCCCCGCAGCTCCTTTCACTCCAGTCCCCACCTCCTTAATCTGGTCGCCTACCACTGGGCATTGCCATGACAACTAACAGCTGCCAGACGGCCAGCCTCCACCGCCGCAGGGGTGGGGCTGTGGGGGAGGGGGCAGGGGAGGAGGAGCCAGAGGAGGTATCTGCTGCGAGTTCCTGGCTGCTTCTGAGCCCCCCGCCCCACCCCCCCACCCCCGTCCTCCGAGAGGAGGAGGCCCAGTAGTGATGCTGCTGCTTCTGTTGCCTTTACTGCCGAAACTCTAGCTGGGCTGGAAGAGTGGTTCCCAGTCGCGTCGTCGCAGACCTGAGAGGGAGGGAATAACACCCCAGCAGCCGCTGCTGATGTTGGCTTCGGAGGCTGCATCCGACTCGGTCACAAAGAAAAGGGATTCAGTTTGCATGTCTCCCTCCTTTCAACAGCTTCTCCGGGTCTCGGCTCGGTAAGTAGGAGCCAGTGGGGCTCTCTCCTCGCCTTAGCTTGCTCGTCCTTGACCTGTGTGCGCATTTGTGGCCAGCACCGGAACAATGACTCCCCAGGTGGGAGAGGAAGTTGTGGAGACAGTTGTGGGGATGGAGAGAGAGAAAGGTTGCCGGGAGGAGAGAAGGCATCTGCTTGTGTTTAAAAAAATGGTGCTCTGATTTTATCTCGTTGTGACTGAACCACTTCGATCATTTGCTTCCAGTTTAGCAAGAGAATCGGGATGGGAAAAAAAAAAGCTAACAAGAAAGCGGGTGTTATTGAAAGGAATCATTTCATTTGCCGCTCTCACCTACCGGGTCGGGACTCCTCAAAAATATATTTGGTGCCTCATTAGCTTCCAGGCCTAATTCTGAGGTGGTTTGGCTTATTTCCTTCATTGCCAAGACTCCAGAATTTAGTATTATATTTCATATTCGAAGGTACTCTTGTTCAGAAACCATTTGCAGGATTCTGAGTTTTATTTTTAGTACATTGATTTGATTGTGAGCATACAAATGTATTCCCTATGGATATGCATATCGTATATACATGTTACTTAGCATTTATAGTGCATTTATGAAACATTTATATGCAGGGTGTGCTTTGCAATCATTTTTATGGGTTATAAATGCCCTTCGTGCTTGGAGGTAATTGCATATCTTTGAATCTATGCTTCTGGTTTGTATTATTCATTGGCTTCATTTGGATTAATGTGAAATTTATTCTTGTTATTGTCCCTTAGTTTCATTGTGACCAATTAGGACAGATGTCTATCATTTAATCTGCATCATTGCACTAAATGTGAGTTCATAGCCTGCTCCTTTCTTTATTTTCATTGGGTTTGTGAAGTGGGGGGTGATTTGAGAGTCCTGAATTTAGAATGATGGGAAAGGGAGGTGGCTTGTGTTATTATTTTGTGTCTTGCCAAATAAATGTTGAAACAAATCAGTTTTCTGGAAATTTTACCCCAACCCTTTCTGTTGGTCCCTTGTGTCCCAGGAAGCACAGATGAGCTGGAAGGTGAAATATATTCATTTATTTAATAGTTCTGCTATTTGCTTCATTCTCAGTATGTAGGCACCATTTTACATTTTTCTCAAATATGTTATGGATCTGTCTTTAGGTGATGAAGTAAGAAAGTGGAATTGTTTTGAAAATGCAGCAGTTTCCACATACCTTAGCCATTTCCAAACAGGCCTGCTCATACAATGAAACAAGAGTGTGAGCAAAGCTCAGCATAAGAATGTGTGTCTGGAAGCGAAAATGGTAGTGGGGTAGGGGGTGGTATTGTAGTTTACACATGCTTCCTGGGATCCCCTCGACCTCTTATTTTGTCAAAGCTTTAAGGCAGCTCAAGAGACTAAAGATGCCTGAGATGAGTAGGGTATGCTGCTTCCATTACCACCCAGGATAATGGATTTTGTTGAATTAAAGCCAGAAAAGTCCTTACAGGTAAAAGTGTGTTAGTGATATTACATTCATCAGCTGGGTTAGTTCTGTCGATCAGATCAGTCTCTTTTCCAGCAGTGTGATTTTCAGTGAAAGCAAGCATTTTATACGATGTGAAAGAGTATTTTTTTGTTTTAATCATTATTTTATTTTATACACTTCCTTCATTTGAAATTTTTACATGTGTTTGAATCAGATTTATAGTTTAATTTCTCTGAAAAGAAGTGTGCTGCTTGGTTTATGCATGGAGGGGTCTTCAGTGACTTAGTGAGAAGAATAGATTTAATATTCATGGCATATCATATTATGTAGATTCATAGCTCTGTAAAGCCAGGCAGAGCAAGAAAAGAGGCACTGGACTTGTATATCACATCAAATGTTTTAGCATAATATACGATACCCTGAATAGCTCAATGATAACTTTTGACCTCCAAGTATTAAAATTTCAGATATAGCTACAATAAGTTTTAAAAAGTTAAGATGCATAGTAGTTGAGCCTGCTTGGTGCAATGAAAAAAGATGCCTTGTTGTTGATGTTTTTTCATTTCCTTTGTGTTGGGATGTAGTTTTATAGGTGAAGTTGATACAATTTGAGAAGAGTCAAATCACTCTAGGCCCTGCACATATTATCAGTAGCATTCTACTCTCAGTATCATCAGATCCTAATGGGAATACAGGTCTAGTTTTTAACCCCACAAGTTGAAAGAATCATATGGCCTTTACTGAGAAGCCATACAGAAGTGATTTTTGTTTGTAGGACAGCAAGTTGAACTTTCTAAGAAAGAATAAGGTCACTAAGATGATTTTATTTGGGGAAAGAACAAGCTGAGAGATGACAGTCATTTGCTTCAGAGGACCTGAGGGTTTGTAGATAGGGCAATGCCTATTGCTGTTTTCTGAAATCTAAAATACGGTTAAAAGGCTTCAACTTCATTGGGAGCCATAAAGATTGGAAATATAAAATGTAGAACTTCCTTAGCAAATTTGAGCAGTTAGTTGAGTAAGTGAATATTGATAAGAGAGTGCATTGTCATTTCATCAAAACCTCCAAAGACGTGACCTAGGCTTGCTTTTTTTCTGGGATGGACTAGATTCTCTTTTACTGGAGTCCATTGGTCATTTAAGAGTGTGCTTTAATTGTTTACCAGCAGATGCTTCTACACCTGTAAGAGCAAGACTCCATTTTGTAACTGGCTTCTAAATGGCAGAATCTGGATATTTTGAAAGAAATCAATTGATCATCCAACGGGAGAAATGTTTTTGTCAGCCTGTCAGGATGCAGGGAACTGAATATTGACCTCTTCATAAGGGTCATTTCTCAGCAACTATATGGAGTAGGGTTCCTAATAATTATATATTTCCTCTTTTATGGCTAATTTTGAAAAATGAAATGTTGTTTACTGGAGTCTAGATATCAGACATTCCAGGAGCCACCAAAATATATGGAAGATATACATGCAAGTTATTGTTTAAATGTGCTGTTTAACAAGCACATTTTATGAACTGTATTTACTCACTGCCTTGAAAATGTCATTTTAATTAGAAAATTAAAGTTCAATATTTGACTAATAATTAAACTTCAGTAAGACTTGTTTTAATTGGAGTAAAACACATTATCTAACTTCTCAATTTGTGATAGGAAAGTTTTTCAAGTGACCTCATAACATATTTCAATTTTATGCGCATGCTTCCAGTCTCCATCACGATGATTTAGAAAACCTCTGAAGAGTAAACATTGGTTTCCTTATTTCTCATAGGTTCATAAAAAGATCGATGCTTTGTTTTTCATGGTTAGAGCCTTAAAAGGAATTAAGTGTATCATGGAGTTTCAATAAATAAGTCAAGAATTGTTTTTTACAGGAATAAATAAGCTGGATTTATATATTTGGGTGTCACTTTCATTCACAATTCCCCGTTTATACATCCCAGCTATAATGCTATCAAGTGAAAATATGTTTTCACACAGGATAAATTAATCAATTGATAAACAGCTATTTGAAGACCTCTTATATGATTAACACAATTTGCATATGCTAGCAACAAAGAATTTCTTTGGGGGATATGTGAGATCGTTTATGATGAAAATGGTATCACTGTAACTGGTACCATCACTACGTCTTATATTACTATACTCTTTCATAATTTTCAAAGTCATTTTACAGTCTTTACTTTTTTATCTTATCTTCCCAACAGTTGCATCATATCATTAAAGCTAGTGTCATAATGGCATCATGATTATTTTAAGTAAGTGGAAACAGATTTGGAGAAGTTAGACTTGACCAAGTTTGTGTGTGGTAAGTGGACCCCACATCTCATGAACTCAAATGTGCCATATTAGAAAATTTAACGAATTACCTTGCCACTTTGAATTTTTAAATATCAAGTGTAGTAAATCTGCATTAAGTATGGATCCTTTTGAAAATATTTGGATTTTCATTTAAGTGAGGTGACTCATTTTTATTTAATCAGGTGTCATGGTTTTCTCTTTAGCCATAGTGAATTGCCAAATAGATTATGTACTTAGGGTATCAGCCACAAAAACAAAAAAACACTCACAAATTTTTTTAGAGAAAATATGAAATTCTTAAATTTTCAGAAACACGTAGAAGCATTTGTCTGGGGGAAAAATTAGATATTTGTTGGACTGATGTCCATTTATGACTGTGTTGTTTTAATGATGTACAAATTGGGAGTAAACTACATTTTTTCTATGCTTAGGGCCAAATTAAGATTCCTATAGATTCTGGATTTTGAAAAACTTCGAGTCATACGTGCATTCTTTATGTCCTAAGTATCTCTCACTTGCATGTTCTTAGAGATAAAAATAATACTAAATCATAAATAAGTATACATCTGTTCAACAACTGTCTGGTACATTTTATTTTAAATCAGTATTCACCAGTACAATTCAAACGTATGTCATAAAAGCTTTGTTTTTCAAAAAGTATATCCTCGTTATGAGAAAAAAGATAATACAGAAATGTATAGGAAAGAAAATCACCCTTAAGCCTACCATCAAGAAAAAAAACCAACAATAACTGTTAGCATTTTTTTATATATATATTCACTAAGACATACAATTTTATAAATGGGATCATGGTCTGACCATTGCTTTCTATTTCTGTTTCTTTAGAAAGGTGTTCATCTTTCTATGTCAGTGAAATATTTCTCTACTAAATTTTTAATCTCTATGTGCATTTTTCTTTGTGATTCAAGATTTTCCCTCCCACTTGGGGGTCTTTAAACTTTGCTTAAAAATACTTCTTGTGATACAGGTAGATCCTGTTTGATTCACAGCAGCTGTGATTCAAGCTTTGTTTTCAGGAAATATGAGAACTGTTACCCTGACCTGCTACTACATCTCACAATGGGTATTAAATTAACCTCTGTTCATCTCTTGTCTGCTAGTAATAAATGAGCTTTAAGCCCAAACCAGTGAAATCTCTGTTTAAATCAGTAGGAATTTCACCAGGTGTGTGCATCAACACCAATTAAAAAAGAAAAAGCAAATTTCTTTAGATTCATGTTAAGCATTTTTATTAGTATAGTAATAATATATTAATTTTACTACCCTTGAATTGAAAAAAAGTATGAGTCAGCTGCATTATATCATTCCTAGATAGAAGTATCTTAAATGTCAAAGGCACAAAAAATTTAATTATAAAATATATTGTCAATATTCAGGACTTTTGGGGAGATTGCCGATGTTGACAGTTCCTTTTACTCTTCTTCCTTTCTCCTACACACATTTCAGAATTATTAGCCATAGTCCTTAAATGTACCTGCCTAGGGAGAATTATTTGGATTTCTGAACTCAGCATAAGAAAGGGCATTTATTTCCATCCTAGCATTCTCAAGGGGATTGCTACTTAGGCTTTTTCCTGAGGAGAATAGGAGGTATATTTTTACTTTGATGATTCACAGGCATGGACAGTATTTCCATTAGAGAGGAAGTGGGGAAGTGCTAGGTGCTGTGTAGTTATGGCGTCTAAATTAAAACTGATGAAGGAACAACTGATTGAAACATCCAACTCCCTTTAGAACGTCTCCTTCCCTCTTCCACTACTGGATATCGGCAAAGCAATTTTATAATGGGAGAAAACCACACGGAAATAAAAATGAGGCCCCTATATATAGTACACTTAGGGGTAGAACTCTAAAATCTGTCTCCTGGCCTGGATGTTCCTACTGTTCCAAAGATTATATGTCATTTTTTTAATTTTTATTTTTTTAAGGAAAGGTGCAGGCAAGAATGAAGGCAGGTGAGCAGAGGCAGGTAGACAGGAAGAGGGAGGAGGAAGAGGTATTTATTTTACTTACTGTTTGTCTTGGTTGCCCTCCCCTCCACACCCTGTTGTAAATCTATGTCCTTGGGGTGTGTGTGGACTGCTCTGGCTGGAGACGTTGGACTTAACCACTAAACGACCAGGGCATGGCTTCATATAATTTCAAAGGGACTATATGCCAAATATGACCATTTTCACACCAAAATAAAACATAAGTAAGAATTTATAAAATGATGGACAAAAAGGCAATTTCTAGTCAAATCTTGTCATGTAACAGATGCAGAAACTAGGGAACATGAATTGTCTTATAACTAATCAAATTCACTGAATCCCTTCCCTGGAGTGAAGTAAACCCAGTAGGAAGCTTTAGCAGATAAGGCCTGTGCAGTTATGACTTCTGTGGACAGGTGTGAACCACAGCTACAAAGGGCGGTCTAGAACGGGAGGAGTTTCAGATATGGGTCTCTGGTAGATGTGCTTCGAAGACTTGAGACCGTGCCAGAGGTTAGAACAGAGAAGACTTGTTCAAAAGCAGAGTTGAAAATGTAACGTGGCCTACATTTTTGCGGATTTAAATTATGAATAAAGTAAGGTTTGTTACAGTGTATTTTAACATTATGGAAACTTGGAATAAGGTTGTATTTCTTGAAGTTAATAATGTAATAAGAATTTACTATGGGCAGCCTTTGGAATAGTGGTTCCATCTGTATAGCCTCTGAAGGAGCATAGGCCACATATCCCTGAGTTCAAGTCCCAGGTCTGGGTGGAAAACAACTGGTGTGAATAGCTAAATAAAATAAAATAAAATAAAGTGCTTCTTCCTCTTCTCTCTTCCTGCTTTCCTGCTCTCCTTCATTCCTGCCTGTGCCTTTCCTTAAAAAAAACAAAAGAACAAAAAAAAGAATTTGCTATGACATACACTATGATTTACACCCCTTGTTTCATTTACTCTTTTAAAAGATTCTTCAAGTCAATGACAGTACAACTGAATTTTATCCACAAAAAAAAAGCAACTGAGACTTAAAAATTAGGTGGCTTCCAAGTCTTGTATATATCTGTCTTTTTAGACTGTGTTCACACTAGTATGCGAGCTGCTTTCATGTTCTTTAAAATTTATTTTCTCCGCCCTATTGAAAAGTCCTGGAAGGAAAAAAACCTCATCATTTTTATTCCCTACTGAGTCCCCACTTCCAACCAGAGTACCCAATGCACAGTAAATCCTTGGCTTATTTATTTATTTATTTAATGTATGTATGTATTTATTTATTTTAAAAGGAAAGCTGTAGACAGGAATGAAGGTGAGTAGGCAGACAGGTAGGCCAGCAGACAGAAACTTTATTTGTGTTTGTTTAGTTTCTGATCTTTACTGTTTCCCTCCCTTCTCCCCCACAGTGAACCTGACTCCTTGGGATGTAATGCGAAGTAACTCCAATAGACTTAGTAACTAAGCCACCAGGGCACATCAAAACTTGTAGAATCAATTAATAAATGAGTAAATGGACACAACACACCATTTTTTTAAATCACCACTCCGGCAAACTAGCAGTCACCTCATTAGGACACCAGGCTCTGGGTATGATGTTTGCTTCCTCTTGATTTAGGCACAAGCATTTGTTTCTTAGCAGCATGATCTTTCTTTGGCTATCAAACTCATTTCCAAAGCCCCTATGACAATAATAATAAGGAAAGTTATTTTTTAAGTAGATTCATCTATGTCTCTACTATTGTAGAATGTATCATTTGACATGCTATCCTTTAACATTATTGAATAATTTTTAGAAAAAAACCTAAGACTTTGGGCTTAAATAAGAAATAACATAAATATGTTTATTTTTCTCTGTTCAGAAACATTCATTTCTTAGGCATTTTACTCCTTGGAATATTGTCCCTTTAACTGATTTAGAAATCTGCATCAAGATTTAAAATAATATGATCTTACATGTGCATAATGTAATTAAGTTTTCAGAACTGCTTCCCATCACATCTATCATTTTATGTTTCTCTTCAGCTGAGATACGTTTTGAATTCATTGTGCCATAATAACATATAGTTGAGTACCACTGAAACATTGGTATTGAGCGATAAACTACAAGCTTCATTTGTATAGCACTGTATAAAGTACTTTCACATATATTATCTTAATGGACCTCACAGCAACCCTGAGAAGAAGATAAAGCAGGTATTATAATCTTTATTTTACAGTACAGGAAATGGAGCTTCTGAAGTTAATTGACTTTTTTCTTAGGTCACCTAGCTAGTAACAAAGCCCAGAATAGTTTATAGCATTTCTGACTTTTAAGTGCAATAGTCAGTTACAAAGTGCTCCATATTGTACTTTAATACCGCTCCCTGACAATTTTCCATATATACAATGCAAACCTGTTAGTTTTAAGTATTTTTCTCCTTCCTTTTTGATATATTTAAATTTTCTTATTAAACTAGCATTGTATATATTATATACATCTAAACTGTACATCACCTTAAATCAGTATCTACATATATTACATTGAGTTCAGCACCAACAGTTCAAGGATAGAATTGTCAATGGTAATTTTTCTTTTTTTGATAGCTAATATAGTTGATGGAAGGAATAAAAATTGTGTGTCACAGCAGAATCTACATGTATCTACAATGTTATAAATCTCATAATACTTTTTGAAAAATTTTTAAATGTGGAACAAAATAATCTTCAAAGCCTGTTGGGAAAATAACTAAACTCATCCTATAATTGTAAGGATGAGTAAACTAGATTCCAAGGAAATTAAATGACTTGCCAAAGTTTAATCCTGACATTTATCCATTTATCGCTCCATCAGATTTTATTAAGCTGCTCTCATATGTAGATCACTGTTAGACACTGGAGGATGCAAAAAAAAGCAGAATGCCATTACCTTTAAATAATTTATAGTCCAATAGAGAGATAAAAAATGTACTTTGAGAAATATAATGCAAACAAGAGTGTGATAGAATCTTAAAAAGAAGTAAAAACAGGAAAATGAAAGAATTATTAGAGTAAAAGTTCATCTTCCATTTTTCACACTGATTTCATAATGAAACATTAAAATGTGACCTGCTCAGTGAGTAGAATAAACCACAAAAATATTTAATTGCATCTTAAAAATGTCTTGAAATGTGTACTATATACATTGGTGTATGTGTACATATTTATAGACAGATGCTTACAGAGATCCATGTGAATATGTTTGGAAATATTTATATATCTGTAAATTATATTTGTATTAAATTCATATATCTTTAGGGATTTTGTATATAAAGGTACACATAAAAATTTTAGGAGTATGTATAATGCAAATCTATATGCTACAAATATATATATATCAAAGTTTCATAATGTAGACTTAGCATTCTCAACAATATCTGGAATCTTCTCAACTCCTCTAATGTAATTAAATTTTGATAATTCAGTTATAAAATATCATTTAATCAGCTTCCAGAAAGCTAAACTATTATCATTCATTTAGTGGGTCTTATTTGTTGCCAGAGTTCAACTCTTTGATTTTTTTCAAATTCCCTGTTTTTTTATTAATAACTCCCTCTTAGGCCTTTCCACTCTGTTGTCAACCATTGACTGTCTTTGTGGGGGTGATTTTCACAAGTATTGAGAAGAGTCACTGCTGCTTTGGGCTGTTGGGCTGTTGTTAGACTCCCTCATCAGAAGTAGCCTCAGCTACACACTAGTTTCAGTGAACTGACAATCTAAACCTAAGAATCCATAATATTACAAAATGATCCTTCCAAATATCATATTTTTTGTTAAGATACTATTCACAATATTTTATAATGTTGATTTGCTAGCATCTTTTCAGAAAAAATGTCAGTTGTATCTTAATTTCAGGAACATTGAAATGTGGGGATGGGGGTATTCATATTAGAATGAAAGGAAAAGAAGTTAAAACTGAATGAAAACAAAGGTAAAGAGCTATTTATTCTGTAGAATAATTATTAAACTAATCATACTTAAAAGTTGTGTTAGTAAACATAATTACAGCATCTTCCTCTTCCAGCCTGATTATGTCAATTAAAATCAGTGTTTTGAAATATGTTGTTCATCAGAATCACCTGGGAGCTTGCTAAAAATGGAGATTTTCACCCCCACCCCTGCCTCCCAATTCAGAACTTTTAGGAGTAGAGCCTAACTTCTCTGTCTTTAGCAGATTCCTCTTGTGATAGTAATTCTCTTTAGGGCTTGAGAACCAGTGTCTAAATCCACATGCTGGAAATCTTTTCTTCATTCCATAATCCCTTTACTATCTTACTTTGTATATTTTATAGTTTTCAAGCTGTCATTAGTCTTCCATTAGCACTTGAACCCTCATTTACTGGAATTTCACTGTATCTCTCTAAATGTGTAAAATCACTTCATATATTTTGACTTAGTAATTACATCATTCCACTAATGTCTCCTAAGGAAATCTTTCAAAGAATAAGTAAATATTTATTGGTAAGTATGAAATATAAATTTGCCTTTCTTCTGACATACTCTTAAGAAAAATTACTGAGAAGTCATTTACATTTTTTTTTCTCACTGATTTCCTTAGGCCAGTTGTTGTAACCTAATCAAAATAGGCCATGTTCTGTCCTAGGGAAGCTTTTCCTTCTGATTATGGCTCCTTCCCAAGCTCTTATTTGAATCCCTTCTTCTGCTCAGAAGACTACTTAAAAAACTCTGACCTAATTTACACATCAAACATTCATTCATTACACATTCACAGATCTGCTGTGACATATTACATCAACAGCCAGAGTCAAACATTTTAAAAGAGACTGCATAATGGAAAATGTGTATGTCTATCAGTTTGGGAATGCCATATATTTGGGAGAATGCACCTAATACTAAAGAAATTCCCCTCATTGTATGTCTGTGTGCAATGGTATCATAAAAATTGAATGAGAGAATCTTATGGGGTATGGGAGTAGACGCTGCCACTGTGGCACATCCAATATTCATATAATATTTCTCAAAGCGTGATGCTAGATGGGATATGAAAGCTTTGTTCCATAGTAACATATTTATTGTAACACATCCTAGAAAACTATCACAAAACTACTACAATTTTGGATTGAGGTTAAAATAGAATGTTACGCATAAAATTGCTTTAGAAAAACTGAATAACATCATAGCTATTCATGTGGATGTAGTGGAAATCTTGAGGGTGTTACAATCATATCTTGAGGATGTTACAATCATACCTAAAGTTTGGGAAACATGAACGAATCAATACTGGTTGTACATCTAACCTGTAAACCTGGTACCACTGACAGCATATGTCCATTTCTGTCCTTTCTAGGACTCTCTAGCTTAGATGCACTTGTTAGGGACTTAGCATGGTGTCTGACATGTAAGATTCATTAATGTATAAAATTACATGCTTTGTACATTGACTACCTATATTAAAAATGTTCCTGTGCTCTCCAGGAAGACCTTGAGGTACAGCACACAGTAAACACAAGTTTTTGACGGTGGAAAGAACAAAGTACTAACCTCAGCCCCATACTGACTGTCATGTTCTGAAGAAATTATTAAACTTCTCTGAGTTTTCTCATCTGACAAATGAAGAGACTATTTACATAGATCATAGTCTTTAGGGTAAAGGGTCAAATCTCCATAAATTTATAATCCTGCTACTTAGCACATTGTAATTACTCCACCATAACAACTGTTACTAATTTATTTTAAACATTCCATTATATCAGGTGATCATCAAAGTGTTAAGAAAGGGAGTTTGGAGTATTTATGACAGAAAGTGTTAACACATAGGTGTCACTGAGAAGGAATAAATGTTGGGAGAGGGATAAAAGAGGGAAGACACCATGAATGAAAGACCTCAGCCAGAGTCTCCAAGATCCATCTTTGCCAATGTCGACCAAAAAAAGTTATTGGCCATTCTTTGTTAGAATATAGTTGTTGACCTTACACCCATTCCTGATACTCAAGTCTGGAGGGAGATGAGCCTCCTTTTGAACCTTTCATTAATCAAAAAAGGAATTCACTATGCAAGTCTTATTAACCCATTTTAAGATATGTCTTTCAAATCTACTCATTATTTGTAACAGATGCATGACATCACCGTGGAGAGCTATTCTATTATTAATATTGATATTTAGGTTGTTTCTGGTGTTTTGCTACTACCAACAATGCTGTATGACTAGCCATATACAAAAAACACTTCACACCTGTGTAATATACCTACAACATAAATTCCTCGAAGTATGATGGAAAAATGTTTATTTATTAAATATTTTCCAGATTATTCTGCAGAAAGGTAGAACTGACTTACACGCTCACTGTACTACAGAAGCACTTCCCTACATCCATGCCAAAACTGTACATTAACGTTTTTTTCTAAAAAGCATACAGCAATGTAAACAAAAGAAATAATAAAACAATAAAAAAGAAAAGGGAAAAAGAAGGGAAAAATAAGGGTAAGTGGAAGAGGATGATCCAGTTGAGTAAGGGGACCCATTATATGGTGAAGCAAGAACTGGACTGGTGGCATTCAACCTAAGTGTATTATAGACATGTTGATTTTCAGTGACGTAAAGAGGTTTACCTTCAACCTATATAATATGATACAATGTTATATTGTAAAGGCCAAACCATACCCTGACAGGCTCCAGACGCAGAATCCACAATATAAGATCAAAGACAAGGGGGGATGTGAAGGCCAAACCACACCTTGACAGGCTCCAGATGAAGAATCCACAATATAAGATCAAAGGCAAAGGGGGGATGTGACATGCCCTGGGAGCCAACTGCTTGCTAGATAACGCTGGAATGTGACACACTGACCCTAACCAAGCGATCACTCTGGCCAGCCTATGTAATGAAACCCTATAAAAACCTGTTAAAAAATAAACCCGGGGTCCTTGATCAGATCCACTGAGTTGGATGCGGCTCGGACCCCAGCATGCTGGAAATAAAGTTCCTTATGATTTCACATTGTTGACTGGTGTGTGTATGCGTTTCTGGGAGGACGAACGCTGACCCTAACAATATCAGTAAAATTAAAATTTTTCTAATATATAAAGAATAGGATTATAGTTTTAAATTGCAAGCCTTTAATTGTGCATAAGGTTGAGCTTCTCTCTTGCTTTGCTTTGTGTAAAGCTGAATCACCAGCCTCCCAACCACATACTTTATCCTGAGAACACACTTGATCAGAGCATTTCTGCCCTGCAATTGACCCTTATTTTACTTGTTCCAGCTTCCTCATCTCACAGACCTGAAAGTTGACCCTGAAATGGAGTGGGTTTCGCTAGCAATCACACAACACTGCAAACACATTCTTCACTTACCAGTAACCTCACTGTCTGAGTCGAGTGCTCTTTGAATTCCCTTCCAGCTGCAATAATCCATTGCTTAAAAGTGCAGAGATAAGTGACTTTATTAGAACTCTAAGGTTTAAACATGAGCAAGACATGTTTTGGGTTTTTTTTTCACACATTCACGATAGGCTTGTGTGAAACCAAAGTCATTCTAAGGAATCATGAAATCAGAGGACTATTATGTTTAAGAGCTAAGAATATTCTCTCTTGTAGCACCAATGAACAGATTTCAAAGAGATTTCACTCATGCATCCTAGGTATAGCAGACAAAGAGTTCAATTTATCCCCACTGACATGTGAGCAGATGTTTGCTTGTACTTTGTTATTCACAGTCTGCTATGTTGTTGGTGCTATTTTCTCCCTCTGACTCCATCCAATAAATGCTCCATCCTTCAGAGAGGTGAACAGACAGCTCCAGAGGCCTCTGATTGCCTTCTCAGTCACACTGCAGTGCTTCTTTGAAGACACCTCTAGCCCCATCCCAGAACTTTTCTTCAAAGTCAGACTAATCAGCAATGTGAAACACAAAAGATTATTGACTGGCTAAGATATTTAGAAGTTTGGGAAGTAAAGTCTCAGCCAGACTTTACTATTGAGTAAGACCATGCTGATTGATTATCAAAGAGAGCCCAGCTGGTTTTCCATTAAGAAGCTATTAATGGATAATTTAGTTCTTCAGGTGAATGAATCATTTCTTCCTATTTTCTTCCCTCTTACTTTCTTTCCCCTCTAATGTTAGAGACCTCTCCACTTGTCCTCCCTAGCACCACAGACCCCACTAAGGGGAAGGGAGAAGTGAAGGAGGCCTGCATTTTAGCAGGTACTCAGACCTATCGCATATATAACAGTGGTCCCTATTTATAGTCTAAATGTGCAGCAGTATAGCATCATCTAGCTTTGTGTCAATAAAGTCTATGACATTCACTCAGTGATGGAATCACCCAATGACATGTTTCTCAGAACTTATCCCTGTCATTAAGTGACACATGGCAGTAGATCAACCATTAATTGACCATGGGGCTTTGAAGCAAGTCAAAACACTTCAGGGGGTGTAGTCTCTTTACTCCTGAGGTTCTTTGCTGCCTTTAAATTCTAGGATTTACTGCTTTCTGCCTTGTGAAACTCCTATTCAATTGCAAACAAATTCCATCAATTTCAAATTTCCCCAAGTGTATCGTCAGCTGTTCTTTTGTAAGTGATGGAAACACAACTCAAATGAATTTAAACAGGAAAGTAAATAATAATACCGTGGAAATGTAGAATCTGGAGAAAGAGCTGGCCAAGCATGTGTGGATCATCAGTCTTCTGCTTGATGACTCTTCATCTCGCTCCCTCTTGGGTTCTGTGTTCTCTTTGTGTTACCTCTTCCACTGCATTGGCAAGGTAGCTGCTACCAGATCCAGACCAGCATTCAGCAACAGAAGCAAAACAATTCTGTCAAATGTGCTGGAAGTGAGTTTAACTAAAGTGTGTCCAGCCTAGAACCAGTTGCTGTGATTAGGGTTATGTTAGTGTGTGCCAACCTTTTCTCAGGTAAATAGGAAAAGTGCAGAGGGTGAAAATAATGGACTATAATGAAATCATACATTGAGAATGGGACGGGGGTGGGGGGGTTACCCCTGAAGGAAGTTCTGTTATAAGAATGTAGAGATGATAAACATGAAGAGGGTAAGCAAAATGAGAAAGCAGTAGGTTTCAGTGTTGAAGATTCACTTCTGCTAACAAGAAGAGTCTCTTTACTTTTCAAGGAGAGACTGCTTTTCATTTTACACTGTGAATATAAGGAGATAGAAGAAGCCTTCTCATTTAAAATATTCCATCTCCACCACTCAACTGCAATTCTGTATTGGATGGTCAAGGAAATAACTTATTCCACTCTTTTTGGATCCAAGCTTTTATTTATTTATTTTTTACGTCAACTTGCCTTTATCATAGTTTGATGCTTCACCCTTGAAAACCAAATCCTACTGCAGCCTGTAAAAGTTCTACAAATGCTCACTCCCACTATTGTCACTACTATCATTTCCCTCCATCACTTTGTCCACCAACCACAAAGGGTCCTTTATAAGTACCCCAATCAGTTAATTATGCTCAAATGTTAAAGAAACCTCCTGCTGGAAATGAAGTTGTTCATGACAGATCATTCTCCTACTGACACTAACAAGAAAAATCAGACGTGTTACACAAGTTAAATGCATTTCAGAGCTGCAGAGACCATGAATACTAGAACAGACTAAAATTTCAAAAGGCAAGAAACATTTAGAAGTGACCCAGAGTTCTCTAACAACTTTATTTATTCTTTAAAGATTGCTAATTCTTGGCCCTGGCTCAGGGCTGAGAATCTGGACGAGGCTCTGATCTGAGCTTTTTGCTGTGATACAAAGAGAAAACAACCAAAGCTGAATTTCGCTCATTAGACAATTGCTAAATTCTAAGACTTTCATTATCTTTTCCAGTATTACTTCTCCACAGGTTTGCTTATCTTCTCCTTGAGTTACCATGAGATATGTATTAGACTTTTTCACTCTGATTTTCATTTTAACTTCATATATTTATTAAACTTTTCGCTCATTCTATTGAATAGTTTCTTTAGTTATATGCTCTAGTTCACTAAATGTTCATCCGTAATTCTTTATATTTGATATTTACCACCCACTTAATTCTTATTATAAGTATATTTTTCTGAAATATTCACTTGAACTTTTTATATTTATAAAGGTTGAATTTTGTTTATGTGCTGTGTTTCTATGGCTATTTTTATAAATTTTTAGTATTGCAAGTAAAAATTTTATAACGTGCCTGTATTTTCAAATCCTTGTTTTGTTTTTGAAAAACTTTGAGCATAATTTTAGTTTATGCCAGATAATTTCAATATTTGAAGCTTTATCCATCTGATTCTAGTCTGCTTCTCTCCTCAGTACACTTTTTTATGGTGGAACTTCATCTGGGTAATTTTTTGAAATCTGTTTTGAGGATATATTTCTTCAAAGGGGTTTTGAGTTTGCTTCTCTCTGTTCATGTACAGCACTGTTTTTTTCAATCAAAATGTTTTCTACTAACAAGTAGTATACCTTCAAGGTACACCCCACTGTGAAGAAAGACTTACAGTTCCCTTTCAAGGAATAATAATAATAATAATGATACGTATCAGCAAGTCTGAAGCAGGTAATTCCCTTTAGTGTTCTTCTGGTAGAGAAGATGGATATTCATTACTATTGTGGAACACGGTTTTACTCATGCTTCTTTTTAAGAAGTAAAGTCATGCTCTGGTAGAATCTAGAATTTATTTCCTCTTACCGATACCCAAGAGTCATCACATTTTGGCTGATGTCCCCAGAATAAAGTCATCTGTAGTGCCTGTTTACATTTCTGGAGTTCTGTTTTTGTTCTGTATTGGCTGTTTGTTAGTCTATAAATTATAGGATTTTTTTTCTTTTGTATGGATAATATGTTCAAGAAAACTAATCCATTGAATGGAAAGTAAATTCTCTGAGATTCCTCTATATTCCATAAGCCATTCAGCGCTATTCCCACTTTACTAGCTTGACTACCTATCTCTTTATTTGTGCTCTTATTCTCATAAGAGAAACAACTCATGATTTCACTCATAAATGGAATATAGAGCAACCAAGCAAACAAATGAACTAAATCAAGCAAGAATATGCTTTCAGTCTATAAAATCAAAGCGGTGATTATACAAAGGGAAGAGGGAGGAGGGTAGCGAAGCAGGTAAAAAGGATGAATTACATAATGAAAGAAGACTTAGTGATGGTGAATTTAATATTTTATATACAGATGTTGATTGTTCTTGAAATCCACGGAGACTTGAGCCTGATTCTGTCTTAACAATTGTAAAAGCTTTCTTATGTTTCTCACATTGACTGATTTATACACAATGCTGCTTATATCACATACCTACTCAAACTAGCAGCAATCCCCCTGACTAAATAAGGACTTTAGCTGGTGTAAATTACCTATGCAGCTTTCTGTTCTTTACAGTTCCTTTGCCTGAAGCACAGACCTCTTGTGGCTTAGTGTTTTTCCTACAATACCTAACAGTTCTGTTTCTATTTTATATGCTTTATCAGATTGGGGGTCATGAGCAAAGGCAAGGAGGGATAGAAGAGTATAGGCTGATTACAGGAAAAGATGGGTAGCGAATCCTTTGGAACTAAATCTTGACCATACAGATTTTGGCAAATGAGGTTTGGGTCAGACTGTGAAATCATCAATCTGTGGGCCACAGGGCTGCAATGAAAGACCATAGTGTATTTAATTTTACTGCACCACTCTGCACAATTAGAGCCTAGATGAATGATATCTCCTGAAGTTTTGCAAACACGTCAGTCTCTGTAAACCTCATACTGTGTAATACAAAACCTTAAAAATAAGTGGCATTTGGTATCTGCTTAGTAAATTTTGTCCAGCATCCATCGGTGTATATTTTAATGTTCTTTTTGGTGATTGCCTAAGCTTTATTTGGATGAGGACAGGTAGCAGTCTTGAGTATTGGGAAGATGCCTATAGAATATTGTTTTGTTTTCCTTTTAAAATGGAAGCAAATAACAATATTCCATTTATATTTCAGATACTGGATCTGTTGTAAAGTTAAAATATATAAAAGAACTATATATTATTCTGCATAAGTTTGCCAGATACCAGATCAACACACAATAAATGAGGGAATTCAGGGGGTAAGTCCTTCTCACCCCCATTCATTCCTTTCTCTCCTCTCTCCACCCCGTCTCCTCTCCCTGGTATGTCCTCCATTCTCCCTCCCCCTCCTGCTTTCCCTTCTACCAGCCTTTAATGCATGTACCCATGCACACACATACACACACCCTTACACATGTGAGCCCACCACATCCATGACATTAAGAGAAGAAAAGACAGAAGCAAGACATGCCTTGCTATTCCCATTATTAATACTAGAAAAAGGAATCCTAGTCATCTGGCTCTTCTTACAGAGGAATTATGGGAGGTGATATAACCAAGCAGCAGATTAAGCAAAGCTGTCATAAATGTCACCCACCTGGGGCTAAGGAAAGAAGACTGGGTCCATGACAGTGTTTCACCTCGTGGAATAGGTGCAGAAGAAAGCCAAGCAACTGGTTATTTTCTTCCCTCTCAACCAGTTCATAGACTTCTTTTTTCAAATCTTGTGTTAAATATCATTTAATTAATTTGATCATTGGCAGCCATCTATAAGTTGCCAGATTTAGTACAAAAATGACTCCAGAAAAGTGATGTTATTAATATTTATCATGTTTTCAGGTTGGTTTGATTTTCACTTGATCATCTTTTATGTACATTTGAGAAATAGAGGAGAAAATCCTTCTGGTCTTTTATGTCTAAAAACGATCACCTATAAAATGAGTAGGCTTGCTTGCAGGTGTTTCTATGATTCTGTGTTTTCAGGTTACTCAGCCTCCAATGAGACCCTGAAACTAGCACAAATTTGTCACAATTTGACAATCTCTGTGTCACATAAATACATTGTTTTGGTTAAAAGAAGACACTTTAATTTCTGTATCTGTCAAAATAGTGTAGTTCTCTGTTTTCTTCATTTGACAGTTGTTCCATTTTTACTGTTTTTTTTTTTAAAGATGAACTCTGAATCTTCAATAGCAAAGAAAAATGAATCTGAACAATACTAAGAGATAAGAAAAGTTTGAGAAAGTTGCCATCTCAAAAGAAGTACTATGAGGGCACATTAAAGGGGGCACAAGAGACCAAGTTACATATCAGACTGTAAAAGCTGTAGCCGGAAACTGCCAGCAATGAAGGGGGAGGGAGAGAGCCAGGGTGACAAGGCCACTCAGCAGACTGCTGGTTCATGATCTGACTCTCTTTAAAAAAAACAAACACGCAACTGCAAGCTGTGCTGCAGTTGAAGCTATGAAAGCATGTGTTTAAAGAACCTGGTCTGCCCTGGAAAAACCTGGGTGGCTTCTCTATTAGTTTCCTAGGGTTAACATAATGAAGTACCACCAACTGGTTGATGTAAAAAATGAAACTGATTGTTTCACAGTTCTGGAGGCCAGAAGTCTGAAATCCAGGTGTCAATAGAGTTGATTCTTTCTGGAGTCTCTGAGGCGATCTCTTCCAGGCCTGACACCTAGCTTCTGGTAGTTGTTGCCAATCCTTGGTGTTCCTTAGCTTGTAGACCATCACTCTGATCTCTGCCTCCATCTTCATATAGCCTTCTCCCATGTGTGTGTGTTTGTGTGTGTGTATGTGTGAATTTTCCTACAAAGGGGCACCAGACATTAGATTAGAACCCATCTGAATCCAGTTGACCTCATAATATCTTGATTGTGCAAAAACTATTTCCAAAGAAGGTCACCTTCATAGGAATCAGGTGTTAGGACATGATCATATCCTTTTGGGGAATACAACTCAACCTACAACAGCTTCTGTTACATTTGAACTGAGATAATGAGAATATGAGTGAAAAGGGACTTGCACTTGTAAGGGCCTGGGCAGGAAGGAACCGGATATTTGATAACTTGGAAGAAGGGCTGAGAGACAAACAAGTAAACACAGGTGAGAACAGATTCCAGCACTTGCCCCAACAGATTCAGCAATAGGATTCCAAGCAGACTCCTTCTCACAAGGTGAGAACAGTCACAGACCTCACAATCAGTACTCCAGGGTTGGTGCCCTTCCACACTAATCAAGCAATGTGCTCTCGATTAGAAAGAAGGGAAAACCCTCCCTGTTCTGGAAAATGTAAGGTTTTTCTGGGCTCCGCGAGGAGAAAATTTCAATCAGACAGAAAGCAGAATAGTCAGGGCTTTATTGGACTTTGCGCACCCGGGGGAAACTCCCAAGTCCGCAAAATGGGCCTGGGGAAGTCGCGCTCCAGAACAAAGGGGAACCGGCTCTTTAAGCAGAGGAATTTCGCGGGCCTCCTATGTGGCGATTGGGGATTGATTGGCCCTGTGAATCCAGGTGTGGGGGTCGCATCCCTTATTCTGATGCCATCCACCTTTTTCCCGGGCTTGGCCGCCGGGCATGCCCGCTGTCCCTGCCAGCTGTCCCGTCTTTCTGAGCCAGCCTAACAGAAAAGTGTTAGGCAAGAGAGTCCAGTGATAGAGCTTGCTTGAGATCCAAAGTCTAGATTGTGATCCGCAACAGAGGTTTGGAAGAAGACTTACGTTAAATCCCAGTTTAGTAACAACTTGGGTCAGTAACTCATCTTTTGAACCATTTTCTCATTTATCAAGTGGAAGAGTGCTGTCTGCCGCAAAGTCTTATTGTAAATATTGGGGATGACATGAAGTGTATCACAGGACTTTGTAAACTGATAAAATATGGAGAATGTTAGTACTAGAAACAACAAAATCCTTGGCCCTGTAAGCACAGTTTATCCAAATGTTTTCCCAGGGACAGGAGTAAGGAGGTGGAGGATTTCTTAATCACATTTTAATCTATTTCTTGGAGGAGGTGAGAAGGTTAACAATAACATTTCATCTGTGCTGGGATGAATAAAGAGGAAGCTTAGTTTACATATGTAAAGCCACAGCAGGGAAAAACAATAACCCAGGCACCTGGAAAACCAGAGGCCCACCCCTCAAGGAAAACCTTGAGGGGGGTGTTGTTCTCTGCTGAGGCTCAGGAAGAAGCTTAGAAGCTAGATAGTTAACATAAACCATTTAAATGTAAAATCACTTGATGAACTATGATTGTTAGAATGGACAATTTCCTTCCTGCATTTTTTTCTGTGAATGACTTCCTTCTGTAATGACTATAAATGAATTTGTTAGGGCTTCATACTGCCTCCACATCTAGTCCCCTTAATAGAATTAAGCTCTCAGAGGGCCCTCTATCTCTTTCATCTGCAGTGCCTGATGCAATGACTTCTCTAGAATGCAAACTTAATTTTAGAGATGGTCTGTGCACCTGTTTAATACTTCAGTCACGCCAGTGTGGTTTGGCATCTCAGCTCAACAAGTTGACTGGTCCTGAGATCCTGGCCAAATACCAACCTAGAAAATTGACAGCAGCTTCTGTCTGGTCCTTCTTAGCACCCCAGTCTTCTACCCTGGCTTAAACTGACCCTCTCTAAGCTGGAATTTTGCAGTGATCTCCAAACCAGTCTCCTTACTTCCACCCTTATGCAGATTCTTCTACTCTTTCTGATGCAATCAGTGAAATCCTGGAACTCGTCCTGGCAAACACTCTAGTGGGACCTCACTTTGAGTAAAAGCCCAAATCAACGGAAAATGGCCTAAACACACAGCATGAACTGCACACACGACACTCACCTTGGCTACTCGTTTAGATTTCCATTTCCTCCAGCCTTGCTGACTTTCTGCAGTTCCTGGGACTTGGGTGTCTGTGCCCACTGTGGTCACTTGTTTTTGCCCCATCCAATCCCAACTCCATGCTTCCTCCCCAGACATTTTCATGGTTTACTCCCTTTCTGCCATTAGCCAACTAACACCTCCTCGGGTAGCCTTGTCTTTATCTAAAACTGCAGCCAGACCCACCTGGACATTTGCTATCACCTTCTCTGCTTTTTTAAATCTTTTTTCCATAACACTTGTGCATTATCATGATTGTTGTGTGTCTCTCCCAACTAACAAGTGACTTCTATAAACTGGGGATATACACCTGTTGCATTTTATTTATGTATTCAGTACCAAAAACCGTGCTTGGCACCTATATTAAGCACTCAATACTTATTTGTTGAATAAATTGATTTTAAAACAAAGCACTTAATGGACCATTACCATGCTAACCCCTTTACCCGTGTAATTCTGTGGAATGGTCCCCAGTCCCTTCAGAGAGAAGTACTGCAGTCACAGGTTAAACACTATGGAGCCTACAGTCCGACAACTTGGATTCAATCCCTCCTCCATCGGCTACCAGATCTGGGCTAGAGGTCACACATTCTTTATCTCTCACTCTGAATGAATGCCAGGGAAATATTAATGATTACTATTTGCAACTATCTGTTGAATTTTGTCAGACTCTGTGTGAAGCAACCAGGTCCATACTGTTAAGAAGTGTTTCAATCACAGCCTTAGATTTAGGCTTCAAATCCAATCTTATTTAATCATCTATCTCATGTGATCATGTAAGACTTAACAGCTATTTTGTGTGTCCTTGTTTGCAGCAGTAAAGTACTCCCTTGTCTGTAACCTTTTTCACACAGGAAAAATATTGTCTGCTGGTTACAAGTGCCATGAAAAATGGGATTTATCAGAGAAATGCCCTAAGGGACTGACTCAATCTGTGCTCAGAGCATTCCTCCAGTGACAATACACAGCCTGTGTTAAATCTTCCTAATGTTCTGGGCAAGAACTGCATTTAGTAGCCTTAGACTTTATTTTCTATAGAACAGGATTTGTTAAGTCATCTGAGAGCTTTCAAGATAATAATAGATATGAAAAAGAAAAGAGAATATACTCTTTCTCATCCTATAGGAGAAACCGGTGCCAGATAGTGGATGAAACAATGCTTTTGAATTTTGATCTGATTTTTATATTCTGACAGACACATCTCAGGTTCTCAAAAGACCACCTAATTGATGAATGGCTCGTAGACATACCAGTTGTACGATGCTAGGCAAGTTTAATCCATTTAATTTCCTCTCTCATATAATAGAAAGTCATGTTTGCTTAAGAGAGATAATACATGTACAATGCTAAATATGGTGGTTAACATGTAGAAATATTTTAATAGAATTATTATTAATTTTCCAATGTACAGTTAAGAATAGAGAATTCTCATTCCCCAAGTTAAATGAATGATTAATCTGAGTGTCAGAATACAGATGAGTATCATCTATAAAAAGGAGCCCTGTCCAAATTCTCTCCATCTCTTGCATCCTCTTCCCCCAACTCCAGTGAATCATTTTGCTGCATTCATAATTCTTACCAAATCTTGGTATATAACATTATTCGATTCTTCCTTATTCCCTCAACCATAGCACAGTCCTCTCTCTTCTTCAAGATTCAGTTCAGCCATCCCTGCTGTTGGAGGCAGTTGCTTTCCTTCCCAGGGAATTGGCTCTCCCACTCTGAGCTCCAGTGTTCCTTGGTTTGCTTGTCTGTTCTAGCACTCATTACCTCTTCAGGCCTGCAGTTCATTATTTCCATATCGGTCTCCCAGTGGGACAAGTTGCAGAGAGGACTCATAAATCATGCATTTGGGGCCAGGCTAGATGACTTTTAACAGCCACCTCCCAGCGTTCAAAAGATTGCTTTTGGAAATAGCTCAGCACAGTGGCCAATGGTAGTAAATGGTCAGTAATAATTATGATGATGATAATTAGCTGATGAAGTCATATTTATCTGTCACAGTATAAGGTAAGTAAAGCAGGAAGGAGACTATCTATGCAAATGCCATTATGATCTAGAACATTATAGGCTAGGACACCAGGGCTTTGAAATATCAAATATTGCTTACTATACAAATGAAAAATATTGCTCTCAGAATATTCCTTTTGGATCCATGTAGAGAGAAAAAATTTGAACCTTTAAATCCATGCTTTCATAATAAAGCTGTCTATAGAAATAGTTTGAAAGCTTAAATGAGGAATCGTAATTCCTAGTTTCTGTGCCAGAAGGTAATAAGTCAAAGAAAATCATGGGAAAATGTCTTTCTTAGATGTAAATTGGTTACTTTTGAAAGTATACTGCTTACATTTCTGAGTTAGATACTATTAATAGGCTATAGCATTTAGTCTGAGTAAAATAGCATGATTAACTCAATGGTAAATTACATTCTCCTGTAATAGTTCATATTTTGAGAGAACAACATTGGGGTTTTGTGGGTTCTTAAACTTTGGGGAAAATGTGGTTTCTTTTCTCTTGACAATGAAAGTTTTGCTTTGACTCCATTCACTTACTCCCTTGACAACATTACATCTTTATTTTTCATTTCCTAAAGTCATACCTATGCTAAATATTGGTGATAAAGTTGTGACCAGGTCTAGGGAAATATTTGTGGAACAAAAAGGTACAGAGAAATTAAAGGGGCAGAAGCTGATTTCATCAGCAATTCAATTTATTTCTTTGAGAGAGCTGTACTCTTGAGTCTATACAATATGCAGGGGAGAGGCTGGTGGGAAGCAACGCTTCCCTGAGAAAAGTAGGTTTGGTAGAAAAGTGTCCCTCCGGTGATTTCTCCCAAGTGGTTTATTTCAGGTGCCATCTAATGGACTACATAGTGAAGAAAGGGGTCCTTCATCCATCCGGGAATTGTGATCCATGTGGCAAGAAAAATTCTGACCTTGATGATCCCAGTAAACTCAGCTTTTGCAGAGTTACATTGTACTGTGACTCGTGTGCCTAAAGGCTGGTTCTCTCTTCCATGAAGAGAAATGTTTTATAGAGTCCAAAGCATTTCAGGTTTAGGAACAGGGTCTGTATGTTGTATTAGTTCTAAATTTTCCTCATGGTGAAAGCCTGATTCATCCCTGGTTTCAGTTGCTTATCCACCCTACTTTCTCTTCACTCCACTCTCATCACCGAATTCTTCATTCCCCCATGAATATTGTTTGATTCATATTACAGAAGCTATACATACATATTAAATATGTGTTATATAACCACACATATATGCGTATATTTTGTGAAGACAGAAGAAAAATCTTGGTAATTTATGTTAAGATCTCTCATCATCTACCACTCCAAGAAAACGATTGCACTTTGAACACCTATCGCTATATAAATGTGCATGTACAATCGACTTCATTTTATTTTGCCCCAACCCCAGGTCATGAACGTGGGGCCTTGGACTTGTATGGTCGGCACCTTCCTGCCTCAGCTGCTAGAGCCACAAGACTGTCTCAAGTTCATTTTTAATGTCCTACATCTTATTGTGTTGAAGGGTACTTATTTCTGTAAAATACTTAGAAATAGTTTTCAAATAAGTTATAGAATAAATAATAAAATGTCAGTACTGCTAGTCCTCAAATTTTACTTCTCTAAAAACAAGCCCAAGAGTTTCTGCTACTGTGTAATCATTGGGTTTATAAGCTCTAGAATAAGATCATCCTTGCTATGCCCTGAATTTGCTATTTACCACCTACATAATTTTGCACAACCTCAATTTTCTTTTGGGAACTTCATTGTCTTTATTCGTAATATTAATAATGTAGATTAAATGAGAAAATGAATGTACATCATTTAGCATAACACTTGACTTATTAGGCACCCAGGACATATCACATCTTGTTATTTCTAAGCACATGTATGACTCCTTTCATCTAATGAGTCTGTGTTCTTCCAGTGTCCACACACAAGGACTGGATGTTGACCTCGCCTTCTTCCTCTCCTAACTTCCCACTAATCACATTGTGTGAACTCTTTATACATCACAGACTATCTGGAGAGAAGTGTAGTGGTTTAAGTCCATAGGAAACTTTAGGCTCAAACACATCTTGACTATTTTCTTAGCTCTTTGACGTTGAGCAGGGAACTGATCTCCTCTTGAGTCAATTTTATCATCTGTAAATAGGCAGTAACAACTGCCTATGTCTCATCGTCTTGTTTTAAGTCTGAATTGGGAGGATATAAATGAAATACATGTACAGTGCCCAGCACATCCTAAGTGTTGTTCTAAAAAGATGTTGAATGATGATGAAGAAAATCACAATAGTAAGATGATTCAAAGCTTAAGAAAGCCCTTCTACACCTCCATCCTAATCCAAACTGCGTCTCTTTATGTACCAAGATAGTCCCTGCCCTGATGATACTATTGCTGCTGTTCTCACTGTGTGTGTGTGTTTCTACTTTGGAAACATTCAGCATGTCAAGCATTTTTGGTAGATACATAATGTATCACATTCGACTCTAACCTAATGCCTTACACATAATTTTGGTTCAAAATGTAATTGCTGGTTTGTTTTTGGAGTGATTTTTCTATCGTGTATGTTCCATGTTGGCATTACATTGACTACCTTCCATTAGTCAATTTCACAGCCAGTCTTCCAAGATTATATCAAAAAAGCATAGTTAAACTTACAATGCTGAGATAAAACTCAAATCCTGAATGTTAAAAAAAATCTACTGGCATGCCCTGGTGGAGCAGCAGTTAGGCCAATCGCCTCCAAAGGAACAAGTCACATATCCCTGAGTTTGTGTCCTGGGTTTGGTGTGAAACAACCAGTACAAGCAACTAAATAAAAATAGAACAGAAAGTTGCTTCTTCCTCCTCTCTTTTCTGCTGCCTGCCTACTCACCTTCATTCCTGTCTGCATCTTTACTTGAAAAAAGAAAGAAAAAGAAAAAAATGCATTGTTTTGTAATTTATTGTATTATATTACACTTAGGGAAATAGTGGTAGCCTGATAAAGTATGAACAATTCAATGAAATTCTTTATAATAGAACTATATAGTATATCCAAAGTATATAACATCCAATATATATCCAATATAGTATATTCAGACTTTATGTGTTTGAACTTAAGCAATATCAATCCATATACATCTTAATGCAGAACTTGTTCTGTCTTTTTTAGAAACAAGTATGCATTATTCAACTTATATATAGAATTTTCTGCTCATGTTTGACACTTGCAAAGGTGCCTGTTAGCATTTTTTTTAATTCAAAGTCTTTGAAAAGAATCACCAAGGAAACAACAGAATGCATTATATATATTCCACTTATACCTAAAATAGACAAGCTTGCTGTCACTTTAAATACAGTTCTACTCTAAATATAGACCACTACCGCCAACATTTTGGGTATTTGTCTGTAGTTTTATGTACCTGTGTTTCATCACAGGGTTATGGAGGACAAGCGCCCCCTTTAGGCAGGGACTCGTGCCTATTTTGCTCAGTCTGACATTAAACATGTCAGTTTCCCCACTGTGTGTGTGATTTCTGCCCACTGCCCAGTGGAGTTGGCACTTCTCACACTGCAAAGGTAGAGGAGTGACTTGAATGCAGAAAGGACAAAGCTAATAGGAATATGTGGCACTGAGATTTTAAGGTGCTAAACTCTTCCTCATGATAATCTATACCCAGACGAAAGAATATTAAATGCAAGATGACTTACTCAGTGCTACCGAGTGAAAGTAATCTTGGGCATATGTCAGATAGCAGTAAGGATCATGAGTCACACCCTTGTGGCTCAGATTGCAGAGATGCTGGTAATGCAGACCATGTAAAGTCAAGAGACCCAGGTTCAAGACCCACAACTGGGGTGAAAAGCAAAATAAACAGCTGGCTTATGTCTTAAG